>JAYGXS010000003.1:86055930-86066333 GCA_036362985.1 Ligula intestinalis | reverse complement strand
GTTTATAGGAAGGCAACTAACACAACCCAGGTGCTCAGCTTCCATAGCAACCACCCACTAACGCATAAACGTGGCTGTATTCGAGCACTATTTCAGAGGGTGAAAACACACTGCAGTGAACCGGAAGAACGAGCGCAAGAATTGCGACATCTTCGGGACCAACTTGCCAGGAACGGATACCCCAACAGCTTCATCCACCGATGCCTCCGAACGTGCCCACGGGAAACAAAAGAAAGGGGACCACCAACGCTCTGGCACGCTCTGCCGTACATTAAAAACGTGTCAGAAGCAACCGAGCGTATCGCTGCAGAGCTCGGCGTGGGTATTGCTCATCGCCCGGCAGCTACCATGCGTGCACGAGTCATGCAACTAAAAGACCCGTTGGATGTAGGTAAGCAGTCTGGCGTCATTTATCAAGTGCCATGTCGCGATTGTTCTTGCCATTATACAGGGCAGACCGGGCGGCGACTTAGCTCAAGAATAACGGAGCACAAACGGGCAGTGCGGAAAGGCGACCTACAATCCCAGATCGCTACCCACACTCTGGAGGAAGGCCACGCATTTGACTTCTCGAACACACGGATAATGGCACGGGCCGGTAATAGGACGGGACGCGAACTGCTGGAGGCCTGGATGTCAGATTCTAACTCCATAAACAGGCATGTGGATATACCGCCCTGTTATTTTGCCATCCGTGCCCGTGAACAGAAACCAGGGCCCAGTTCCTCTACAAGCACGCAGGCCACCACCTCAAGGTCACATGCCGTTACTCCAGGTACGCGCTTCGGAGACGCGATAAGATAGGGTGAGAATGGAATTGGCGTGGACAAAGACCAATCAATAATTGCCCCCCCCCCACCACCCCCCTCCCTTACCAACCCCATTTATGCGTAGCTGACGCTTGCTTCTCTCATTTACTCTGACGATGGCTTCTCGTGTGGAGCCGAAAGCTCAGAATAAAACTATCGTTCCAGAGATCGCGTCTTCATCTTCTTTACAGAGTCTCAAACGTCTCATTGGTCAATGCAATACACTGAGACATGTTTATGCTGACCTAGACAGCTTAAACTCAAACTTCATCCACACTCTCACCGACTCCTATCTCCCAACAAATGATATTTCCTTACCACCAAGTGATTTCTCTCCAGTGTCCGTGGCAACAGTCATGCAACACCTAAACAAGGTCAAAGTTACAACAGCTGCCGGACCAGATGGCGTCTCTCCATTTCTCCTTAAATCTTGCTCTTTTCAATTAGCTCCTGTCTTGCACATCTTATTAATTTATCTTTCATGGAGTCCAAGATTCCTGACGGCTAACCTTCGGTCAAAATCACTCCTATCCCGAAAAAACCCACCTCAACGGGTTTCAAATTCTTTCGCCCAATTGCCTGCTCTTCTGCACTCCTCAAACTTACAGTACGAGCAGCTTTGGACATCATTTAGCCTTTTTCATCCAATTTTTCTGATCCCTTGCAGTTTGCGTATAAGGCTAGGCGTAGTACACAAGATGCTGTTGCTCTGGTAGTCCACTCTGCTCTTAGAGACTTGGACAAGGGATGTCTTTCATAGGCATGTGCCTTTCTTTGACTACTCTTCAGCATTCAACGCAATCCCGCGAAATCTTCTGCTTAATAAAACCTCTGCATGCGGCTCTGCTGGCTGGGCCGTCTCTTGGCTTGGTGACTATTTTACTTCCCGCACCCAATTCGTTCAGAGCGAGAAGCGACAATCCACGATCCTTCCCAACAATTGTGGAGTTCTGCAGGGGTCTTTATTATCCCCTCATATTTTTTCCCTCCATACTGATGACCTACGATCTCCAAACGCATATTTGTTTGTCAAATATGCTGACGACCTGGTTGTCGGCCATCCTCTCAAAAGCCAGACCCATCTTCAAACACTGAAGGATGGATTGGACCACGTCACAGCATGGTCGTCAGAAAATGGCATTTTACTTAATGAAACGGAAGTCAGTCCAGAGTATCTTCAGGCTGCGACCCTCCTCCAGTCCTGAAACCATCGACTTTATGCCCAACAAGGTATCCTACTTCCGATACCTTGGTGTAACAATAGCTTCCAACCTCTCATTTACTCTTTATATTGAAGACCCTTTTATTAAAATCCGCAAACTTTTATATTATTTCCGCCACTTGCATTCTTATCGCACCCCGCAAGCCCTCGTCTGGCGTTTTATAGACGCTTGTATCCTCCCTCTTATTCTTTAATGCTCTCCAGTTACCTTTCCAGCACTGCTCAAAAAAGACATTATTATTATTAAACGTATTCTCCGCATGCTCTCTTATGCTGCCGTCTATTCCTATGCTTTTTTAGCTTACCTTATAATTCAGCGACATTTCAATTCGGTCAAGAAGTTTGTGGACCGTATTCTAAGTGATGACACTCACCCTCTCCAATCCGAACTAATGGCTGCAAAGTCTTCTCGTACGACGCGCCAAAACTTCCGACACATGACATGTCGTATATCAGCCTACCAGAACTCGATACTTCCATCCTTATCACGCTTCCTCACGTGTGAAGAAACGGAAATTGAGAAGCTGAAGGCTGACCTGACTCCATAACTGATGTGGTAACCGTGTCGACTTCTTACTTTGAGTTTTCTGTGATCTTTGACCGTTTACTCTTGAGTTTTTGTACCTTTAAATTACTTTAGTTCTTGCTCTCCGTGAATGGAGCCATTTTTTGCTGAAAGTTTGATATTATCATCAAAATAAATTTTTCATCATCATCTTATCGTGGACTTGATGCATCTTAAGTTTGTGAATGACTGCTCATATGCATAGATAGATCCAAAAATGGTCAATAGAGCAATACTCACACGCTGCACGTTGTGGTATGTGACCGGACGAGTATTCCAAGTTTTGATTATCAGCTAGTCTTCGGGTTGAAGTTTTTTTAATTTCTGTCCACATTTGCTTGCTTGCCAACTCCGCTTTATGCCGTGCGATCCTTTCTAAATCCTTATTGAGTGACTTCAGTTATTCACTGACATGTCTGAGGCCTAAAGGTCAGCCAATTCTTCTTCAAAATATCTAACGAAGATGCCAGGAATATAAATTTAGTCGGCTTTATTCATTTAACACTTGGTTGGATGGGTGATGAACTTAAAAGGACGAGTGTGCTCTCGAAATTCTCCAAAGCGTGCTTTGAACGACTGTAGGAGACTGGATGTGAAGCCAACTAGCTGGCGGAGATCAAAGTTTTGAGTGGATTCACTTACTGCGCATGCATGTTTATACTGTCTTAGTTTCCTTAGGTGTTTCAAGATCCACGATGAAGAGTGCAAGCTTGTTTTCAAATGAAAAACACGGATTGTTGAAAGAATAATACTGTTATTCCATTGCCTTGCAAGTTAAAGTTAAATTGGTTAAGATGTTCGGTCATATCCACTAGATAGTAAAACATGTAAAGCCACTCAGTTTCGGCTAGCTTATGATGCTCAATGCCCTTCATTTCAAGGAACGTCCGGATTATGTTCAGGCAAGCTGCAAAACGGCTAAGCACCTTGCCTTTTGATAGCCAACGTAACTTGCTGTGCAAAATCAGACCATGATAGTTATTTTCAACTTCACCCAGCAGTGTTTTAGAACGGTCCATCACTTGAGGGTCTGGCAGCAATAACAGTAATCACAGGAATGACCAGCGCCATCACTTCGCCAAGCTGCCCGTCACATAAATGAGCACCAAGAACTTCCTGATGTAGAATGCCCTGGAAAAGTATGATGGATCTATTTTCATATTCACTAAGAATCGCCATCAAACCTTTGTTATTCCCCACCATACACAGAGCACGATCACAACACACTAGTTTAATTTTATCCGTAAGTCGTTTTTTTTCTTGAGCGAAATCCATAAAAGATTTGGATGAATCCTCACCTCTTGCGGACTCTTTTATTTGCAGAACCGCAAGACTTTCTTCGTGCAATGTATTACCAACAGCATATCTTGCAATCACACTGAACTGCGCCCAATAGCTCACGTCTGTTGACTGAACCAAAGCCAGGGAAAAGAAAGGCGCTGTATTTATGTCCTTCACTTTTGTCTCCTCCACGTGGGTTGCCATCATGATGGTACGTTCATGAATAGGTTTCTCCGAAAAACGCATGTCTTTTATCCGTTTAATAATCTTGTCTTTGTTCGGAAGATCATCAAAAAGTTTATCGGCTACATCCAGAATGGACATTTTAGCAAACTCGCCATCAGTGAATGGTTTTCCGTTCCTAACTATTGCTGAAGATCCAGCAAAACTCGCGGAGTTATAGTCACCCTGCTGAGTCCATAGGTGGAGTTGGTTCTGGTTGGTTTTCATCCTGCTCATTACCTCTTGATATGCTTTTTTTGGCTACCTCCCGAAAAGTATTTTGCTGCATCGATGTAATCTTGTCATTGCAAATTAGATACATCGAATAATCTGCTCTCTGCACAAAGGCGATTTCTTCGGCCCACTCGTCCTTTATTGAACGATACTCCTCATCTCTTTTTCGTTTCGCCATACTCTTGGTTGCAGAGGTTAAATTCGGGCCAATGAGATAGAGTGTAGCATTTAAAGATGTGCGATCTGTCTGATAAAAGAAAGCAGCTAGATCTTAGGATCGATATGTTAGTCCACAGGGCAAGTTTTTGCGAATGGACTGTTTGCTACGTCTGAGGGACATAACCACGACGCACTATACGTAACACAGCCGACTGGCCTATGCGCGTAAGATTACCGCCAGGGTTACAAAATGGGCAAGGGTTAACAGAATTTGGAAATGGTGTTTGACTCTGCAGCGGAAAATGTAGACATACTTGAAGACTTCCTTACTATCCTGGAAAGATACCCAAATGCGTGAGGGCCCTTTTCGAAGTCCACAACTTGCGTGTTTGGAGAGGAAACTGGCAGTAACGAATTTAGTTCCTCCAAATTTAAATTTAACATAATTTGCCCTTGAAAATCGTTAATGTAGACGACAACCAAATTTAGAGTGAAAAATTTTCCACATAAAACCACATTTGAAAGCAAAAGAAAGAGAACAGGTAGATTTGAATCGTAGGGGTTTTGAAGTTATCATTGAGGAGTAATGAGTGTTGTAAGGTCAGTCAACCCGAGTACATGCGTTAATTTGTGGGAGATTAGGGCAAATTTTAACGCGAAACAGAAACCATTTACCAGTTTTGGGTCTTCATACCCTAAGAAATAAAATATTTGCTAACTGACGTCTATATGTATAAGAAATACGCAATCCAGTAAGAGAAGATAGTTGACCAGTGAAAACTATCCGAACCTTTTCAACCTTTCTATGGTTAGTCGCGCTCAAAAAACCAAATAGTTGAAAGTAGTATTCCAGTATATGAAGAACAAACACGCGGTAAAGTTTTTAATTTATTTCCAAAAGGAAACAAATTTTGATTCCACCTTGCTCGCAGAAGTTGGACCTCAGGCCTTTATCGTACAGTGTTCTATGTGTGGACTATTTTCAAAGATGATGATTCCAGAAAACTTTGCAGGACCAAAATACATGACACTACATTTGGATGGAGAAAACTCCATCTGCCAGTGTAGGCTCCAATGTGAGAGCCTGAGAAAGTCTGTGTTGACTTATTAAACTCAAGTACTGGCCGCATCCTTAGAAAATGAGTAAATGCACTTAAGTTTGCTCACCGGGAGAGGTATATTTGTGGTATAACCTCTCGAATAGTAATCTCGGCTGCCCATCTCCAGAGAGTGAATCCTCTGGCTCCTGGTTCTCGATATATGCCGCTGCGGTGAATGCCCCTTACTCTTTCTGACTCACCACCATGTGTCAAGCCCACGGGCTATACCATCGTCACTCGGCTTAAGCGACACCAGCAATTATCGGGATTTGCATCCTAGCACCACATCGTTGCTGGACTTTGCACAAGAAAGCGATGACCAATAGTTTGACAAGATCATAACTCAAAAGGGGCATGAGCCTAAGAAAGCCAAACGTTTCACGGGTTTGCATTCAGCTAACCCAATAGCCAGTACATCAGAACCGCGTGTACCGGATACAATTGCTCCCTCGGCTGAAACACGTGAGCTTGCAACATATTCCCCATTGAGTCGCAAGCAGAAAATAGTTGTAAAGGGGGCCCCAGAGTCAGAGTCGTCAATTGCACAAGAACGAATTGACCATGAAGTGGGTCTTATGCGAGTGTACGCCAAACCGTTGCTAAAACCAGACGAGTCTTTTCGCATTCTTAAGGCATTTCGAATAGGGAAGGCTCCAACAGCTCCAGAATAAGTTTCTCGGCCACGACCTCTAAAAGTTAATTTAGAAACTGAAGCACAGGCGAAACTCTTGTTAGAGTGCAAACCATCCTTACGGAGTCTGCATTCGCAAGTTTTTTTTCAGCCGGATTAGGAGATGAAAGAGCGGAGAAAGATGAAACAGGTAATAATAGAGTTGGAAAAACGGAGAACCAATTGCGAAACAAATCTCAAAATAAGAGAGGGAAAAATAGTTCAGGTCAAAAGGACATCGCTCTTGTCGAAGCCGGTAACAGTGACGGCCTAGCTGTCCCGCCACCGAAACCTCAGACATGCCCTCTTAAATTGGTCGCTTTAAATGCCAGATCACTGATTAATAAAATGCCTCTGCTCCAGACTATGGTTTTCGTTAACCGCCCAGACATTGTTATGGTAACTGAGACACGGGCATCGGCCTCTGTAGCTGACTCAGAAATCTCTGTTCTAGGCTATTTATGCGTTCGGAACGATCGAAAAAATGGCCGTGGCGGAGGAAGCTGCATCTATATAAAGAAGCCACTTGCATTTCTCCCTTTGGACTATCCACAATTCACAGCGGTGGAGGAGAGCTGCTGGCTACGAGTTGTTCTAAAAAACAAATACTCCTTACTTGTTGGCTGTGTTTATCGCCCACCTAATGCCAATGCAGACTACGATCTTTGTCTCTCGCAGGCATTTCATGCCGCAGCTGACTTGAATCTTAAGTATTGCTTGATTGCAGGCTATTTTAACCTTCCTGACGTGCAGTGGTTTCCACCAGCCGGTCCTTCAAAGTTCGAGAACTTACTTGAGGCAATAGATATCGGCATGTGGGATCAAGAAGTCGATTTTCCCACTCGAGGAGCAAACATACTCGACCTAATTTTTTGTAGGGGATATGAACCACTTTCAGTGTCATCCTTAGACGCACTTGCGAGCTCAGACCATCTTACAGTTGTTAGTGAATTAGAACTGCAGGCGGATAAAACATTTTCCCAAAAGTATAGTCTTTATCATGACTTCCGATCAGCAAACACGGCTGACCTAGTGGCACATCTAAACGCTCTCGACTGATCTGAATTTTTCCAATGTTTGAATGTAAATGTTTGTACGGATGCACTGTACAAAGTGTTGGATCCACTCATCCTCCACTTTGTCCCCCGTAAGAAAGTAATACATGTCAAGGATGAAGTGTACCTTCCTCTATCTTTCCGTCGTAGGCTGCGTAAACTCTCTCGTCATTTACATCGGCAGAACGACACTTCCGTTCTGCCATTAATCACACTGATCTTTGAGCAGGCTAAGAAGCTCTCCGAAGAAAAGCAGGTAGCCGATGAGGCTCACTTCGCTGAAAATTCTTCCCTAAATGTCGCGTACAGTAAAAGCGCAGAGGAAAACGCAACACCCTTTACTTCAAGATGCTTTAGGAAACCCCATAGCTGACGCTAAGTTGACCGCTGATAGCTTCAATGCGTTCCTATCCAAAACGTTTAGTGAAAGCTCTTTCGCTGCACCTCCGGTTATCCGGGCTTGGACGGGTGCTATACTCGAAACCATAAGTTTTACCCTCTGAGACGTGACTGTAGCCATTCGTCGTTATCGTCAATCCTACAGTCCAGGACCAGATGGCGTCCCAGTTAGCCTTCTAAAAGCTGAAGCGAATAATATCTATCCATCTATTCTTTGTAAGGTATTTAATCTTGCTCTTGAGAGCGAAACATTTCCTTCGTTTTGGAAGGAATCGCACATAATGCCTATTCGCAAGCATGGCCGATCGACGTCATTCGACAACTTCAGCCAATAAAAACACTTACCACAGCCTCGAAGATCTTGGAGACCTTAATCAAAGAAAAGGTGATGCGTCACTTGACAGAGAACAATCTACTCAATACAGCTTAACATGGCTTTCTCGAGAAACGATCTTGTGACACTTGCCAGCTCTCTTTCTTTGATTATGCGCTGCAATCTAGAGACAGCGGTTTTGCCACTTATAGCGTCTATTTTGATTTTACTAAGGCCTTTGATGGGGTAGATAATAACCTCCTCCTTCTGAAACTAGCCTCCTTCGGCATAGGTAGCAAGCCTTTGAACTTCATATCTTCCTATTTTTGGATGCTCGCACACAACGAGTAAAAATTTCCAATGTTATATCCAACCCCACGCATGTGAGGAGTGGAGTTATACAGGGTAGTGTACTGGGTCCACTCCTATTTTGCCTGTTTGTCAGTGACTTTTCAGATTTTTTTCAATATGGCAGACCCTTCATGTACGCTGATGATTTAAAAGTCGCTTATCGATATAAACCAGTAGATTGCAACATCGTGCTCGAGCTGATAAAAAAGGATCCTCAGGCCTTCGCCCAGTGGTGTTACACATGGCATCTCACCCTTTCATGGCACAAATGTTCCGTTATGGTTGTTGGCGACGATCATCAACCGGAATTAAGCATTGACGGCCACGAACTAAATTTCCCAGGAGTTATCAAGGATTTGGGCATATCCTAATCTTATAGTCTCAATTCGTCAGAGCACTGTGCCCTGATAGTCTCGAAAGCACGCTGAACCACCAGATTTATAATTAGAAATTTTAAGAATACCAAGGTTAGAACTAGCCTTTATGATATGTACGTGAGACCTAGTCTTGAATACTGCTCGTCCCTTTTCAGTCTTCGGCGCACTAGTGAACGGAAGAAAATAGAATCGGTGCAGCACTTCTTAACTAGAAGAGTTTTCACTGCAGAACACCGTAACTTAACCTACCAACAAAGGTGCGAACTTATAAAGCTGGATCCCCTATGGCTTCGTCGATTGCAGTAGAGTCTTTTTTTACAGTTTAAACTTTTGAATGGTCAAACGTTTAATACTCTTAATAAGGCGGCTTGAGCACTCTCGACGCGCCAGTCATCGAGACGTATTTTTATTTCTTCCTATTGCACGTACAGTGAAGTACGTGCAATTCTTTTTAGTTAACGCCATATCAATCTGGAATAAGCTGCCCAAAAGTATTCAAACCCAGCAAAGCTACCCTATGTTTAAGAGAGCTATAACTAGTTTTCTACATTCAGGACAACTTTCACGAATTTTGGGTGCTGACTCGGTGGAATCTCTCTTTCACTCTGATGGCGTTCGTGGACTTTGAACTCCGCCAGGCTTCATGCTGAAGATAATGCTGCTGAAGCAGCAGCCCGCAGTCTGCTAACCCTTCAGCCGATAGCGCGCGACTTTTGCCGACAACCATTGAAGGAAGACTGAGAACACTGTGTTCTTGTGCCAACCCTCTCCGTCTGGAAATAATGTTTTTAAACGATATGAAACAGTTCTCCTGCTGATGAGTCAACTCAGCTTACAACTGTACATTTATTCCGTTTGTATCATACCTTTGAAGGCAGGTTTTTTTTACTTGAAACAAACTCCCTATCTCGCCCAGTATTGAAAAAACAAAAAACCTGAAACAAAACCAATACTGGCTGCAACATAGGGAGTTTGTTTTAGGTTTTTTCCGGTCTTCAAGTTGTTGGAAGGCGCCCACGAGGTGCATTACCAACTTTTTACAATTGCCTGTTAATTGGCATCATAAACATATTATTACTCATACATTACTTAAGGTCATCAGGATCAATAAAAATTTTGAGTAATTGAGTACTGTTGGAATTTCGTTTATGTGCAGACTGAAAAGTTGGGGACCTAAAACCGTGCCTTAAAAACGCCACGAATGATCGGCTGAGGCACCCAGTAATGTATACTTACTAAGACCTTCAGGTTGCATTTACGCAGATAGGAACATACATCTGGGAAGGGCTTAAGTTTGGTATGTACCATTTCAGCCCATCGTAGATATCTGTTCCTATATGTGTAAATGTAACCAGAAGGCCTTATTAAATATAAACTACTCTGTGCCTCAGCCGATCATTCGTGGCGTTTTTTAAGGGACGGTTTTATGTCCTCAACTGTTCATTCTTTACATAAACGAAATTAAAACAGTTCTCAATTACTCAAAATGTTTATTTATCCTGATGACCTAAAGTGCTGTAGTAGTAGTAGTAGTAGCAGTAGTAGTAGTAGTAGAAGTAGTAGTAGAAGAAGTAATAGTAGTAGTAGTATTAGTAGTATTAGTAGTAGTAGTAGTAGTAGTAGTAGTAGTAGTAGTAGTAGTAGTA
>JAYGXS010000003.1:86019502-86055920 GCA_036362985.1 Ligula intestinalis | reverse complement strand
TAGTAGTAGTAGTAGTAGTAGTAGTAGTAGTAGTAGTAGTAGTAGTAGTAGCGATCATGAGGACTAAGGTCCAACTTCTGAGAGAAAGCTAATATCATAATTTGTTTCCTTTCGCGCCTCACAGTATTTAAGGTAGGTGACAGTCATTGTTAAAAAGGGTCAAAGCAATGCGAAAGCCGCGTGGTCAGGGAAACAATCAGACCTGGCACACCGGGACAACCTCAATTAACCGTTGAGTGTCACTTCCCACAGCCAACCAAGCCCTCCGAAAGAAACCAATGAAGGCAAAAGTGAACACTAAATTAGACGGAACGTGAATCTGGGCCCTCGCGAGCCCATGATGGGCACACAAGTGACGGCACCAGAAACGGACGGAGCAATCATCAGCTTAACCGCTTCATCCGCTCATCCTGTAGGTGCGAAACCAGCTGGGGGAGCGTTAGCGACATTGGCGCAATTAGCTTTGATGAAAAATCGATAGCTAGGGTGCGCGTTCGGATTGCCGCGGTGAGACAACTGCATTCCGACGCCTCCCTGTGCTGCGTATTATCGTGGAAATATACGCATTCCCAACGTCTTCTCTCGATCTGGTGCAGACTCCACCTGGAGGCGTCAAAGAGGAAGACAATTCAAGAGTTGGCTCGAAACTCTTCGTCAAGACATGGCAGTAATTCGATTTCGCGCATTAAGTTTCGCGGAAATTAAAGACAAAAAGCAATGAAGCAGTCAAGTCTTTTGTCCCTGCATGCTATCTATTCAATCTGACATCTTTTTTGTTTCACAGTCATGCGCGGGCGTACATGTGAGTTCTGTGGCAAGGCTTTTTCGAAGTCCACGACCCTGGACAGATATGTCAACGGCGTCTGCAAAGGTACGCGCCCCTTTCCTAGTTGCCGGATGACTCTTTCCTACGTCATCTGCTTATGTGTTGACTGCCTGCGTTGGGCTTTTTGTTCATATTTCACTTCATGGCTATCGTTGCTTATATGACTAGAAAGGCATTGTCCGTGCTGCGTCTGGTGTTTTGAGCGCGGATAGTACTAGCTTTGCACAGGTTGCCAACTATTCGGTTTAAACTTAATGCATAGTGTTATAACCGAGTGTGTTCCTGTGTCTACAACCATATTGTCCCCAGCTACTTGGTAGGAAGAGAAGGCAGAATAGGATAGCAGATAGTACTTTACTGTCATTTTTACTAGTACATCTGCTCTGTTTCCTGCGTGTCCAGCAGCTTTTCTTCTGTCGTCGGTCGCGTCTCGGCAGCAGAGTCTCCAACAACAAAGTGGCCGCCTTCAGTGGTGATAGCATATTAAAGGGCCAGTAGTCATTGTTCCCCATTAGCTCTCCGTGAGAGGCCTCTACATGCAGCCACCATGCCTCCAGCCATCGTATCCTCAGGTGACCGGTAGCGCCCTCGGTGACGCAAGTATATGCATGCGTCGTTTCGCGGCCCTTGTCATGCGTACCCTCAGAACCTGGTCAGCGGTGGTCTCGCGTGTTCCGTCTTTGTTATCCTGCCTAGAGGACGGCTCGAATGTTGGGCACTCCTAACACATACAGTAGATGACATGGGGAATAAAATTGGTCATTTAATTGCAGCGATTATATAATAGTCAAATTTGGGGAGGGGGAGGAAAAGGGTGAGGGTAATTAAGCAGCTGAGTTTTCCCTCGTCTCCTGAACGCGGGCACCTGCGCGGGTAGGACGCTGGTTGCCATGCCCAGATGAGACAGGGGGGATGTTCTTGCGGTCCGCAGATTGAGTTCTGTATGTCAGCCGCGCAGCTTGCGCTTGACTATTCTCCGTAGCTTCGTCTTCTTTGGCTTCAGTAGGTGTTGTATTTCCGCGTGCAGTCGGCCAAGGGAGGCCGATGGCTTGAACCAGCGCCTTTTGACAGCATAGAATGGGTTTTGCTAGCCGGATTGCCACTGCTTCTGCTGTGGCTAACACCCGTTTGCACAAGCCTTTGGAGAAGTGTGTTGGCGTGCGGTATATGACCCGAAAGGCTTCACTCGCGTCCACTTGGTGGTTTGTATCAAGTAGGTGGGCAAGGACTGAGCTTGAGGTCGGTCTATTTTCCCCTCTGCTGAGCCAAGCTGGTATGTGCTCGCGCATTCTTTTCTCCAGACGTCGTGTTGTTCGGCCAATATAGCCCGCTCCACAGGAACAGGTGAACGAATAGATGCACATAGATGTGGCCTGAAACGGTAGTCTGTCCTTACCTCCCATTCGTAGAAGGGGAGAGTTAGTGAAGAGAACCCGCAAGTTTGCAGCCGGGAAGGCATTCATAACCGCTGTCCTCAGGCGCCTTCTTACCAGTTCACTCGTTGCGTCTGCAATAAACGGCAGTCTTATAAACAGATCTTTCTTTTCCGCCGTTGCAATTGCGACCTTTGGGGCACGTTCCTTGATGTTCTGAAGGATGAACCTTTCCGGATAACCGTTTTCCTGGAGTGTGTCCTTTAGTTGCTGCAATTCTACTTCCACTATTTCAGGAGAGCAGATACGGCGTATTCTGGCTGCCATTCCCTGGACTAAGTTCCGTTTGACGTTAAGGGGGACGAAACTGTGAAAATTAACGTATTGCCCAGTCCAGGTTTTCTTTCTTAATAGTCGGCGTTGTATCGAGCCATCTTCTTGTCTGTGTAAGAGGACGTCTAGGAAAGCGAGTTCCTCGTTCGCCTCTGTTTCCACTGTAAATGTGAGTGCTGTGTGGGCGGTATTAAATTTTTGGCCTAGACCATCGATATTTGCGGTCTTATTTGTGAGGCAAAAGATGTCGTCCACATATAGAACATAGAACTTAAGGTCATTGATAGTGTCTTTGAGCTTCGTTTCCTCGATCTTGCCCATGAAGACATTTGCCAGGAATGGTCCAAGTGGTGAGCCCATGGCCAATCCATCAATTTGCCTGTATAGCCAGCCATTACAGATAAATTGTACATTTTGTGTACAGCATGTCAGTAGATCTTTCAGACTCTCCACTGTCATCCATATATGGTAGTGTGTTTCCCGTATGAAGTCGCATAGATATTCTATGGTTTCAACTACCGGGACGTTGGTGAGCAGTGAGGATACATCTAATGACAGAATCATCGCTTCGCCAATATTAGTATCCTTAACAGCTTCCACGAATTCAAACGTGTCTTTCAGGCTTCTTGGGTACAAGCGGCTCTGAAGTGGTTTTAACTTTTCGGCAAGCCATTTTGCCACGACGTGGTACGGTGAGTTTCTCATGTCCAAGATCGGACGGAGTGGCACACCTTGTTTATGGATTTTCGGGAGGCCATACATTCTTGGTATTGTAGTACCAACCGGCCTTAGTTCCTCCGGAAAATTTTGTTTTTGCGCTTATGAAATTGAGGTTAGTGTATTTAGGAGATAGCGCATTAATTTTGGGAAAAGAAGAGCGGAATAAGTTTAAAAAAATATATTTTGCAAATCTGCAAAGTTTTGTGCCATAAGATTGAGTAATAAAGTTTTATTGTTGTTCTTTGTTGTACTCCATATTAAGTTTATATTTTATTTGAGAGTTTACAGGCAAGGATTGCGTTTGGCAAATTTATTAGTATATGGCAACCAAATTAATTGTTCAATCTATATGAAGTTGAAGAGAGCTACCTTAACAAGCTTTTACCAGCTATAGCTTATTGTGAAGGTTTTGATTAGTACATAGAATATAATCATCATTTATTGTCTAAAGCCAGTGAAATTTATAAAGTCATAATTAGAATCTCAAGGAAGATCTGAACCTCTTCGTAATCGAAATCCCAAAATAATTACAAAAATATTTGGCAGAAGGCAATTACTGTTTGTGTACAAAAAATGGTACGTTTATAATCGCAGATGACAATTGAATTTAAATTTAATATTCACTGACCGGCATGTCCGCACGTGAGCTTACGAAATATCTTACTTCTGTGATATCCAAATGGGCCAAGTCAAACGTAATTGTGGTTGCTTTAGTCCAACGCAACTCAGGCAATGCGTAAACGCAAGAATAAAAACTAGAAATTCTCGTGAAAACGTAGTGGAATATGTACTCGAAATTTGGACTGTTCGACAACATCCATAGATTACATTCCACACAATATATAAGCACATATATACGAATACCACACAAAATGATTATTTTCCAACTTAATTTTACTTTTCCTGCTATATTCACTCGGTGGTTTTGTATAAACAGGCATCGACTACAAGTAGAAGTCAAGTTAACATAAGATGCCCGATTTCCACTTTTTCGGAATTTTTCACTGTGCTAAAAAAGCTTGCATTTATATTAAACGTTTTTATCCTTCATAAATTACAAAATGCCCTACTGTGAAGAACGAACATCAGTTTATTCTTGTAAGACTTTTGGGGCCGCAGCTTTGGTTGCGTTTGAGTAACAGTGAAGTACTTGTAAAAATCCTTGGATTTAATGAGTTAGTAAACCTGTCGAAAGGAGAGATCGTCGACTACAGAAGGTTCCCTAATTCAAAAAGTCAGTAAGACCAAATAGGTACTGTGAAAAGGAGCTAACAAAAAGCTCTGCAGAAAGAAGCTGCGCACAGTGAATAAGCCAGTTGACGTGTCTCTAGTCTGGGCGTCCGTGCAGAGGTTACGGGATCTGAATGCGCCCGCAAGCCAATCAGCAAAAGGTGCATAGCTCGCGAGAGAAAAGGCTAGCCAAGGCCTGATGAGTCACGCTGGGCGCTCTAGAGAGCGCGGGCAGTGGAAAGTCACGTGTGGGCTTGCAACCGGGCATGCGATAAAAGTGTTAGCGCAAGGCCAATCACAGAACCACAGACTGCTTAGTCTGCCTTCTCAGGTACTAGACCTTCACTATTTTGGCATACGAATGTTGAGACGGGCTTGTTTATGTTAGGCAGGCTGTTCTGCTATGATCACACTGATTGTTTTAAATGTAGATGGCTGTGATTGACAGGATGTCCAGTCGAGCGCCTTGAGTAGTCATGGCCTATCTTCTTTTTTATGCTTTTCCCCAGAACTGGGACGCGTCAAATGTGACATTTGTAGCAAAAACTACGCCAATAGGCAAACGCTGAAGAACCATATCGACGGTGTGCACAACAGTACGTCCCATTTGTCTGTTTTTTGTAAAGTGTTCTTATGCTATTCTCCTACGCACTATTGTGGAGAGGAAGATTTTTTGTCTGTGTATAAAGACATCAAGGAACTGGATGTCCTTGTTTCCCTCAGTTTCCGCTGCAAAGTTCAGTGAGGCCTGTTAAACATTTGAACAAGATCATCGAAACATGTAGCAGGTAGTGGACCCGTCGCAAGCGCAAGTAAAATCAGCCTCTGGTGGATTGAAGTCTGTGACGGACGGCCATTAATGCTGTTCCCCCAAATGCTCGCTGTGTCAAATTCATGCGTCTTCGCAGATGGCTGTTACACTCGCTGAACTCAAGACCACTTGACTGACGTTTAGTTGGACATACGTGTGCAAACACGCATACACACGCGTGCTCAAGTAGTCGCGGGTTTCTAAAGGCCACTTCACACGCCACCTCTTTGGCCAACGCAGCAGGGGGTCTCTACAGGAGACATCCCCTCGGACGATTGCAACACACTAATAACAGAACACTTGAACCTGCTCCGCAATCCTACTGAAGCAGCTGCCACCACTGTCTCACTCTTTCCTGCGTCTGGCTGGACGCAGTCGACAATAGTCCTGCCTTCCCCAGTGGCCACTGTTGCCTGAGACAGAAACTAGGAGTTCTGTGCACAATAAACCACTCTTTCTGGTGATTTCTTTCCTTTCCACTCCCATCCTGAGATTTCAGCCGATTTTTGTATTGATCCGCGTACAACCACTACTTAGACCCCCTACAAGTCTCTAAAGCTGTTATTTTTCTGTTACAGATCTGCGAAACTTCCCGTGTGAAATTTGCGGCCATTGTTTCAATCGTGCGGATGGCCTGAAGAGGCATGTCGAAAGTGTGCACGAAAGTACGCCTCTTTTGTTTCATTCTTCGATCTTTACCCTCGTTTCTTTGCCTGCTATGCGTTTTCCCATATTCTTGCTTGCTCTGTGCTTGTCAATATTGACTGGTGACACGCAATTGATAGAGGAAGAGAGCGAGTGAGCATGCAAGTCTCGTCGTTGTCTTTGTCTTGCCTCCGAACATCGGGTTCAACTTGAGTACCGTTTGCATATTATTTTTCAAGTCAAATATTTCGGTATCATCGTTACAGTTATTGAAGAAACGGGGTCAGTAAAATAAGTGTTGTTACTCATGTTCGTTCATGCCAATTAGCGCCCAGTATCGCGGGCTCGTTCCTGCGGTTTGTCAGCCGACATTATCTTTGGACGACGTAATTGCGGTTTGTGAATGCAATGGCTTCGACTTGAGTACTGTTCTTGCGACCGAATTTTACGAACTGCGTGTATATTCAGGAACTGCGCCTCTTTTCGGCGTTCCTTAAGCAGTCTTCCACTGCACTCTTGCTTATCTTCGATAGCCGTCGCGTGGTTTTGCCTAATTTGGTGCCAGTAACCTTTTCTGGGTCAACTTGATCATTTTTACTTCCGTTGACATGGCTGTGACCTCCTTGTTGTGCATTGCGTTCTACCTCGTTTTACCTCACTGCATCCTTCCTGTCCATTAGCTTGGTCAGCTACACTGACTTTGGACCGTTTATCGACTGGGTCTGCGGATTTCAGCAGGAGTAGTAGGGATCAGTCGGCGCCTAGATTTTATTGGTTCGCCGTTTGGCCATTTCATGACTGTCATCAAAAGGTTAGTGAACGTCCGTATGAAAACAGCTCGTACCCCTTCCTACTTTGCGGGATAGAGCTGAGCAGAATAGCTGACAGGCCACCGGTATGCCATGTTGCTGAAAGGCAATCTACAGTCTGCACTGGTTGATCGCGGTTGTCGAATTAAGTATATCCGCTAGCCTCAGAGTTATGCGTAGGCCGTGCGGTATTGGGAGCAGTTGGTAGAATAGATAAATAGGCGTACACCCATTAATTACAGGGCACACCCGCCCTGGTTTTTGATGTCCTTGTGTGTTTGTGATCCCACGAGCGTTGCCACATGGGTACTTGTAATGTTACTTACTCTGTTTTAGTTACATTTTTATTATGTTAGGACATGTTACCGTCAAGATATGAACTTCCTGGAAGGCGTTATCTGACCTATTAGCCGTCGACAGCTGGAAATACCCCACTCCAGTATAGCAGGGGAAATCACTACCGCACTCGAGTTTTGAACCGACAATCCCACTAGCTAGAGATCAGTGCCCTAACAACTAGGGTACGGGCCCATTTTCTTGCCGGTTGTTGATCAGGACTATACATTAGTAGATATGCGTACACCGATCGGTTACATTTGGTAGAATTTTCAGTTGAGGAATCTCAAATCCTGTGTGTATTCATGAAGAACATATGTGCTTACTATGCCGAATTGTTTGGATTTAAGCCGTCAACAACCCCATCACTCAACCAATCTCAAAGTATAAAAAATCGTTTGTAAGCATCCACAGGATTTATGTTGAACACTATACACTGTTTTCCTCATTTGTTTTTCAGAAATGCGAAGGTGGACCTGTGAGTTTCGTGCCAAATGCTTTTCCGAGAAGAAAAATTTAAACGATCACATCGATAGCGTCCATAAAGGTACGTACTCCTCTCATGTCATCAATCCTCTGTATTTTTTTGCTTCCTCTTTGTAGGTCTTCGTGGTGTTGTAGGGGTCTAGGTAGTGATTGCACCTAGATTGCTACATCTCATCAGGTCGAATCCCGTGTTGGAGGTAAAAGGCAAGAGTCAACCAGGAGTTGCTTATTGTATACAGAACTCCCATGTGCAGTCTCAGGTAGCTGGCTGGCTAGTAGCCCTTGTTGGATCGGAAGGGGCTGCTCCGTCGTCAAAACAGAGATGTAGAGGAGGGGAGATAGATTCACCGTAGGGAGGTTTGGTGTAGCAGACCTTGGCCGCTGTGAGGGTGGGTGGGAACGCAGTCGAAAACGCGTCTGCTGTGATAGCCGTCTCAGATAGCAGTGGCCACTGGCGAAGCCAAGGCTGGTCCTGACCGTGTCCAGCCAAGCCTGAAAGAGTTGACGCTGTGTGTTGTATGGGGTGATGACAGTTGCTTTTACAGGACTGTGAAGCGAGTTCAAGTGTTATGCTATTGGTGTGATGCAATTGCCCAAAGAGACGTTGCCTGAAAAGGCCCCTTGCTGCGTTGGCCAAAGGAGTGGTGTGTGAAGTAGTTCTTAGGGCGCCGCGACCAATTGGGCCCGCGTGTGCGTGTGTATCTGTGTGCGCGCGCCGACAACGGAGGTGGGAATGGCGAGCAAGTAGGCAGATTCTCCGCAAGTATGCTTTAACTCCCGTATTGTTCGCGGTAGTTCGCTACATTGCTTCTGCCTGCTGTAGACTTCGTGTTGCTTGCCCAACTTGCCTCAGTGTCTGTTGTGGCTTGCTTCATTGTTTGCTGCGGCTTGTTGGAACGCGTGGTGTCCATCGTCAAAATCAACGGGGGAACTGTCGTGTGTGTGCGCACGTATGTCTGCGTGAGGAATTCGGTCAAGTGGTCTTCAGGACACCAAGTGGAACAGGCGCTTGCGAATGCACATGGTGAGGGAGCAGCGGCTTCCGAATGATGAAGGCGGAGGAGGAATTATGGCCCTCCGCCACAGTGTCTTCAGTGTAATTGCGCTTGAGAACTTCAGTGCTGATAATTCTGATGCACCTTTTAATTTACTTGGAATTTATGCGGTATGATGAGCATGAAGGAATTCGAAATGTCAGGCCGCTAACATGCCCTTTAGAGAGATCGCATCGTTTAGCGCTATATATTGCAACCGAAAAGTGTTTAAATCATCAGGGGCTTCCCCAAACTACCCCACAGCGTTTCCGTTATCTACGCCAGTTTTCAACCACATCATCTCCTGAGAAGTTAACGCGTGATTTTTAAGTAAGTCGTTCTAATCAAAGATTTATAGGTTCAGGCTTAAAGTTGGTATTATTACTTGAGTTGCGGTTGATTGGCTACTGGAAAATAATCAAGCACTATTCATAAAACTGCTAATAGGCAGGCACTAGCTTACAAATAATGAGTTATTTACCATACCGACAACATATAAACAAGCTGGAAAGTCAGTCACTTGTGTTTGGCCGATCCTGCATGAGGCAGCTGCGAGGATTCGGGCTCAGTGGTCCACGCTCTCCTGTTTTTGAAAAAAATGTTAACTTTACCAAAGAAGAATAAAGCTCTGCTCTTTTAAGCACATTTCATTTTTACAATTTTTTCTTTACCAATTGCCATACTTCTAGCGTAAGTTAGATTGGGTGAGATGGTGCGCTGTAGGTCAACTTAATCCAAATTAAAGTTATAACCGTTTACGAAGACCTCGTGCTGAATGTAACACCTGAAACCACACTTTACTAGATAAAACTAGTAGGTATTTCGTGGTATTTAACCTCTGGATGCTTATCCGATACTCGCCGACGTATATTTGCGTATCAGTCAAGTACAATATCGATCCGCGTGCTTTTCGCGGACAGTCCCAGGACTCGGCTTCTAGCCTACTGGTTAAGCATTTGATTTGTTTGAGATGTCATCGCGTTGGAACGTATGCCAATCCCGCGCTTTAGATATTGTCCAGCACTTAGGGTTGTTGAGTATATACTCAATTCCTGTGTGAAGCCGGGCTTGGTCAATTGCCCTTACTTCAGACTGTAGCCTTTGTTGGGTTTTAGCGGGGCATGGGAAAGAACGGATAAACCAAGTTCACGGAGGTATAAACGAATTAATATCTCGTTTTTCTTTCTTATTTCCTTTTACAGGCTTACGCGAGTTCAAGTGCGAGACCTGCGGCGCTTGGTTTACGCGGAAGTCTATCTTGAACAGCCATATCGACAGTGTCCACAAAAGTGCGTCTCCTCCGAGTTAAACAGATTAATTGGCATGCATGCGTTGTTTCATTCGCGGTGCAGTTCATTTTTTCGCCTGTTATCTTCATCTGCCTAAACTTGGGACTAAAGTAGTTGGAGGAAAATGAAAGCGAGGCCTTTGCCTGTCACTCATTGACTTCCGTGATGCCTATGTGCAGTTATCTTTTTAGGATATAATCCAGTAAGTTCAGTAAGGTCAACTTTTAGAATATAACTTTACGGAAAGCTCATTCACGTTTTACCGTAGTGTAAATTTCGCGTTTACTGTGACTTTGCATATTGTAGCCTAGCAATTTTCATTATTCTCGTACGTAAGTGAAGACTGAGAGCAAGGGGATGTCAGTTATTGGTACCCCGAAGTATCTTGATGTGTTTTTGTGTGTTTCAGATCTGCGGAACTATGCTTGCAATATTTGTGGTCATTCTTTCTATCACAATGGACACCTGAAAAGGCACATCAACACTGTGCACCGAAGTACGCCTTTTTTCGAGTTTTCCCCTCGTTTTTTTTGCCTGTTCTGTGTTTGGCAATATTTTCTTGTGACTTTCAATTGACTGGTGCATCGGGGAGGGCAGAGGAAGAGAGCGTGTGAGGCTGGCCCTAGGCCTTTACCAGGACTGAATGTTAGACTCCCTTTGTGGCTGTTAAAAAATCCGAAACCACCGTTAGAACGAGGTCGTGCGTGGCCCTTGTGTGTACATTTTCTCCTTTGAACGATCATGCATATATTTTGCCACAATTTCGCGTTGAGTAATGAAAGTCATGACTTCTGGATTTAAATTTTACTCCTAGTGTCGCATGGAATTTTACCAATGGGGTTGAGGTAAACTGAGGCAGATTTTTCCGCGTTACGATAGCTTGAAATCTTCTTTTATTATTTCGGTTTCAGCACTGCGAGAATTTTCCTGTGCAATTTGTAGTCGTGCCTTTACTCAAAATTTATACCTCATGCCTCTCGTTCAAAGATTACATCCACATACCCTTCTCTTTTCTTATTTTCTTCTCCAATTTTTGACTTATGTCATCTGCGTGATTTCTTTGCTCTCATAAATTCTGAAAATGTTGATTATTGACCACTAGATCCGTACGTCTTATACCAGACTCCATGTGCCACTTTGAAACATCTTACATTTTTAAGTAGCAAGTAGTGCAAACGTTTTTGGATCCATAACATTTCGGGAGTGCTGATAAGTTGCGGCCACTCCAACGCGTTGGAGGGCAATGGATGACAAAAATATGAAATTGAATTGGTACAGAAAGGTCTTTAAATGCCCTACTTGTCCAAACCTTACTTTACTTAGTTATACATCGCGGAAAATGGATCCCAAGTTACGCCTACCTGTAGCTAGTTAGCACCAAGCCATATTTCTTGAGCAGATGGCAGTGACGCGAATAAGTTTACATCGGACACGGTTATGCAAACCGGAAGTTTTTTTATGATGCTTGTCATTTTTTACCGTTTTTTGGCGGATTTATTTTCTCGTTTAAGATGGAAAACAAGAGAAACCAGAAAATCCGTCCTAGTGTCCTCCTCATTGTTCTCAGCGCGCCCTGCATCATGTGAACGTTATGTCTTATTATTTTTACGAATTGAAGCTTGTAATGTTATCCTTTTTACCTTTTCCCGAATGCTTCCCCTACCGCTTATTTTTGTACGATAATTTGAGCAGGAAAACCATTAAATCAGTATTCACAGACGACTTTTCTTTTGTATGCTGGTATTTTTACAAGTCGAGGAAGAGCCGTATAATCCGCAAATGCCTTACTAACTCAAGGCCTCAACGAAAACCTTTATAACAGATTTGGCATTCCACAGAAATTTTCCGGATTGGGTAATGAGTAACATGCGTCAATTTGGGATGAACTTCAGGATTATATCGCGTGCCAACTTTTTTAGGCTGGTGAGATTTTTTATTTCCAGGTGTAGGTGGTAGGGTGGATATGTTAGGTCAGACTTCACTGGAGTTAACGGTTAAAGTGCCTACCAACATTCATTGAGGATTGCGAAGTTTTTCCATTAAAACTTTCGGATTGGCTGATATACTGGGGATTGGCTATTTTTTAGTTCAGCATATTTAATGGTCGTAGGTATGGGCCTTGAAGGTCCCATTTGAAATTGTAGACTAAAATTGTCGGCGAGAATGATTAGTGAGACAAAGCTTAGGTTTGGAAGCCAAGGTCCTTCTGTCTTACTGGCACCTGGTAATAGGTGGTTATATGGGTGGGGCAGCAAAGTGACAAGCTGTAGACGGTGATAAATGGAAAAAAATGTATGGCCTCACTAATCCTGCTTGCCTCGTCTGTGGTATCGTTTGCTCTTTTCTTCATTAAGATGTTTTCGAAGAGCTTGGTGGGCTGTGGGATGTAAAGCACAACGCTTGATTGAGGTTGTCCCCGTGTGCCAGGTCTCTATTGTTTCCCTGATCATGTGGTCATTTCCTCGACCCAGAATTTAGGCATTCTGGAAGGAGAATTTGTGTTCGGAATTCGCGCAGTGTTCCGCCACCAACGATCGATCGTCCATCCTCTTTACTGCCCTGTTGTGTTCTGCCATTCGCGTCTGCAGTCGCTTCCCCGTCTCTCCGACATTGTCTGCCGTAAAGAATCGCATTTGATCCGGTCAACGACGTTGGTGGTTTCACCTCAGGGCCGTGGGTCCTTCGGGCGCATAACCAGATGTCGTATTGTCGACTCTGGTCGGTGGGCGATGCCGACACCCAGGGGTTTCAGTAGACGGGAGACTGCCTCTGACACTCCATCAATGTAAGGGAGCGCACGCCATACTGTTGGTTGATCGGTTGCTGGACTTCGGTTCGGTCGAGACTGCCTGCCGCGTTTTGGGTGTAACCGTTGGCCATGAAAAAGCGCTGGAAGTACTGCATTTCAGATTTCCGGTCATGTGGCTCGCTGCAGTGTGTTTCTAACCGTTTGTACAGCGTTCGCACACAACTGCATTTGTGGCATGGTGGGTGCTTGCTGTGGTAACTCAGGATTTGGCGCGTATTGGTGGCCTTCCTATACACGGTCGTTCTGAGATTCCCATTTGGTTTTCGATGCACTAGTACGTCTAGAAACGGCAGTTGATTGTCGTTCTCGGTCTCCATCGTGAACTGGATGTCAGGAAACACAGAGTTCAGGAGATCGTGGAATTCCCGGACCATGTTCCGGTCAACGATGACGAAGGTATCGTCAACATGCAGCGTCCAAAAGTTTGGCCTACAGTTTGCGAACATGACAGTTTCTAATTTTTGAAGCACTGCCTCTGCGATGAAACCTGAGAGTGGCGATCCCATTGGCGTCCTCTTGATCTGTTTTTATGTCACCCCCTCGAAGGCGAAGAACGTTTTCAGGGAGATTTCTAGGAGTTAAAGTAGACGTCTCCGTTTCACCGTCTCGCTCGCCTCGTCCTATTGGCTCTCGAGCAGTTCGCGGACCGTATCGACTGTCAGGTCTTGTGGGATCGAAGTAAAGAGGGGGGTGTCGTCGAATGACACCAGGATTTGAACTCCCTTGAAACGCTCCAGGAATTGAGTGAGCGAACATACTGTCGTGGCCGCGTCCGACATAAATGACTTGGTATTGGTTAAACCCCTATTGATTATGACTGCCAACACCTATAAATACTGTAATGCACGGTACAATTACCACCTCTGATGACGGAAGCCTGTACGCTTTTGAAACGTCAGAACGATAAAATAATGCTTCCCGAGATCGCCTTATCTTCTCATATATATATATGACAATGATGTTATACCATACTTCCGCATAGATGCTAGCTAAAAGCCCAGACACGTGTTTCGCCGATGTTTCTGCTAATGCATGATACAGCAACGAGGGGTTCGGCTCTTCAGTAGGCGGAAGTATGGTATAACATCATTTTCATATGGAATTTACACTACTTGTAGTGCTACTCGTTTGTAGAATGAACATTTCCGTGGTTATTCCGCGGCAGTTGATTGTCTTCGACGAAAATGTTCATCGAACTCTAGGGTCTGACCCTTAAAAGTCATGTCCCATCTACCTACTTCCATGTCATGCACCTACTAATTTCCGCGATTATTTCCTTGATATATATATATATATATATATATATATCAAGGAAATAATCTCTCAAATTATTATATGCATATATGACAATGATGTTATACCATACTTCCGCATAGATACTAGCTAAAAGCCCAGACACGTGTTTCGCCGATGTTTCTGCTACTGCATGATACAGCAACGAGGGGTTCGGCTCTTCAGTAGGCCCCCAACGTTCTCTATGCGGTTTCTAGTATATGACCTCCAGATAATAATCAAGGAAATAATCTCTCAAATTATTAGGTGCATGACATGGAAGTAGGTGGATGGGACATGACTTTTAAGGGTCAGACCCTAGAGTTCGATGAACATTTTCGTCGAAGACAATCAACTGCCGCGGAATAACCACGGAAATGTCCATTCTACAAACGAGTAGCACTACAAGTAGTGTGAAATTCTATATGACAATGATGTTATACCATACTTCCGCATAGATACTAGCTAAAAGCCCAGACACGTGTTTCGCCGATGTTTCTGCTACTGCATGATACAGCAACGAGGGGTTCGGCTCTTCAGTAGGCGGAAGTATGGTATAACATCATTGTCATATATTCACTCAGAAATGTGCGAACACCGAACGAATAGGCTGCCGAATTTGGCTGATGAAGGTTAATAAGCCCGAAACAGTTATGTATCAAGTTACCCCCAAATGCTGTCATACCCCCCTTACTGCTAACATGACTTGGCCGGAATCGGCCTGGCAGGCGGTCACCCGTTGAGGACCTCTGACCACCACATGAACTTTGGCCACAAATATCGCAAGCGAAGTCCCGCACATCTGTAACAAACAAAATAACAACAGATTAGGAGAGTTCAGGGTACCAATAACTGCCTTTTACTTGCTCTCAGTCTTTTCATGCATACGAGAATGATGAAAATCGCTAGTGTACAATAAGCAAAGTCACTGTAAAAGCGAAAAATCACGCTACGGTACAACGTGAATGAGCTCTCTGTAAAGTCATATTCCGAATGTTAACCTTACTGAATCTGCGATTTCAGCATGTTCGCGTATATCCGATTGGAAGCCTTACTCTTAAAATAGGAAAGCTGAGGTCCAATGAGTGGTTCGTAGGCGGTACGCTAAATATAAACTTTTTTTGCAAGAATTTCTAATCAATAATAATAATAATAGATAAGGATGGTTTGTATTGTCGCCTAAACAGGAGAGGGAAACGGGCAGCGACACGCATGACAGTATGGATTATATCCTAACAAAGATAAATGCACATGGGCAACACGGAAGTCAATGAGTGGCAGGCAAAGGCCTCGCTTTCATTTTCCTCCAACTACTTTAGTCCCAAGTTAAGGCAGATGAAGATTACAGGCGAAAACATGAACTGCACCGCGAATGAAACAACGCATGCATGCAAATAAATCTGTTTAACTCGGAGGAGACGCACTTTTGTGGAAACTGTCGATATGGCTGTTCAAGATAGACTTCCGCGTAAACCAAGCGCCGCAGGTCTCGCACCTGAACTCGCGTAAGCCTGTAAAAGGAAATAAGAAAGAAAAACGAGATATTAATTCGTTTATACCTCCGTGAACTTGGTTTATCCGTTCTTTCCCATGCCCCGCTAAAACCCAACAAAGGCTACAGTCTGAAGTAAGGGCAATTGACCAAGCCCGGCTTCACACAGGAATTGAGTATTTACTCAACAACCCTAAGTGCTGGACAATATCTAAAGCGCGGGATTGGCATACGTTCCAATGCGATGACATCTCAAACAAATCAAATGCTTAACCAGTAGGCTAGAAGCCGAGTCCTGGGACTGTCCGCGAAAAGCACGCGGATCGATATTGTACTTGACTGATACGCAAATATACGTCGGCGAGTATCGGATAAGCATCCAGAGGTTAAATAGCACGAAATACCTACTCGTTTTATCTAGAGAGGTATGGTTTCAGGTGTTACATTCAGCACGAGGTCTACGTAAACGGTTATGACTTTAATTAGGATTAAGCACCCAATCTAACTTATGCTAGAAGTATGGCAATTGGTAAAGAAAGAAATTGTAAAAATGAAATGTGCTTAAAAGAGCAGAGCTTCATACTTCTCTGGTAAAGTTAACATTTTTTTCAAAAACAGGAGAGCGTGGACCACTGAGCCCGAATCCTCGCAGCTGCCTCATGCAGGATCGGCCAAACAAAAGTGACTGACTTTCCAGCTAGTTGATATGTTGTCGGTATGGTAATTAACTCACTATTTGTAGGCTAGTGCCTGCCTATTAGCAGTTTTATGAATAGTGCTTGATTATTTTCCAGTTGCCAATCAACCGCAACTCAAGTAATAATACCAACTTTAAGAGCGAACCTATGAAGCCTTGCGAATGAATGTTCGCGAACATTTTCGTTCATTCGGGAACAATTCAGGCACGATGCGCTTCGCACAGCTCGCAGCTGGGAGGTTTTCTCCACACGAGAAGCAGCATCGTATGAACAACTCCGTTTCCTTCATAAGTGCCTCAAAGAAGAACTGACGCCAAAATGCCTCAGATATAAGGCTCCCGTTAATACGGCTAAGGGCAGAGAAGTCGCAAGACAAATTGCCAAGCAGATGACCGGAGTTCTTATAGACGACTGCCACCGACGACTTCAAAAATGCAAGGCTAAGATTGAGGAGGACAGAAGAGAGTGTTTCCGAATCTTCGGAGATTTTATCGCCGATAATCTGGGAAAGACAATCTCAGCTTTGGCACGTCACAGGCAGGCCCAGAAACGGGAGGTTTTGGAGCGAAAATTTAATAGGTTGAAACCAGCTGACAATAAGAACTCAGACCTGGTCCACAACCTTTCGTCCAAACTCCTCATTGCCACACAATTTTCATTCCTACAGCGTGGAGCGAAATTCAACACAGAAGACGCTTCACCAGCTGAATTCATCGCCACCCTTGAATCAGCTCTGCAATCATCAAAGGCCTCAGAAAACACAAAAGAGTTAATCCGCCACAAAACATCATCGCTGCTTATACAACGCAAAAGGTGTGAAACTCTTTGCCGAAATGAACACAGAGCATTAAAAAGTCTAAAGGCCGATGAATAAATAGTCATTCTGATGGAGAAATTCTTCGGGAAACGGTAACAAACTTTATTCGTAAATTTTCGACACTAGCACGCTAGGTCGTTCCACAGTAGTGCTCAACAAGTCCAACTACCAAGCCAAAGCTCAGAGCCTACTTGACGACAAAACGTCACACAGAACATGTCCAGCCAGCGAAATGAAACATTTACTTACCCAAACGAGCAAGAGCCTAGCGAAACTTAAGGCAACCGGTGCAATCACGCCCACCGATTGGTTTTCCATGAAACCAACCGACACGGCCCCAGCACGATTTTATGGTCTACCAAAAGTCCACAAAGAAAACATACCACTTAGGTAAATCGTCTCCCTTAATGACACCCCTACATACGGTTTGGCAAAGGGGATGTTTACTCATCCGAAGTTCTTGGCAGTAGGTTCAGCAACCGTAGCTTCTGCTAAACAGTTCCTTGAACGGATAAAAGGTCTGACGTTGGAGCCAGATGAATTCATGGTATCCTTCGACGTGGTGTCACTCTTCACTTCTATCCCGCAACAATTAGCGATTGATGTTATAGGACAACTTCTAAATGAACGCTACGACGAGAGCGACAAACCTCTGAAGTGTGACCATTTGCTCGAACTCCTACGACATTGCCTTAAAACCTACTTCACATTTGGTGGGAAAAATTTACGAGCAAATAAAAGGCACTTCCATGGGCTCCCCCTATCAGGCCTGATTGCTGAAGTGGTCCTGCATTGGATAGAACACCTGGTCTTCGACAAGTAGCAATCGAAGTTTTGGGCTCGTTATGCGGACGACACTTTTTTCGTTGTCAAAACATCTGACATCGAGCACCTCAAAGATTTACTGAACTCGGTTGATCCAAACATCCGATTCACGATGGAAGCAGAGCGAAACAATCAACTACCCCTCCTCGATGTCCTTGTGCGACGGTGTTCAACTGGACTACTGCAAACCACAGTATTCAGAAAAGCCACTGACACAAACGAAATGTTACACTTCAACAGCAATCACCCCATATGTCACAAACGCAAATGCGTTCAGACTCTTTTCAAAAGAGTTGAAACACATTGCAGCCCACCAGCCGCCAAAAGAGCTAAGCAACAATACCTCCACGAACTCTTCCAAGCCAATGGATACCCGATGTCACTTATCAAACGCAGCAGGCGCCGAGTGAACAGACGACGGCCGATGCAATAACACGTTGACGTCTGGAGGGCCACTCCCTACATAAAAGGAGTCTCTGAAGCAGTCTTAAGGCTGTTACAACCCGCTGGAGTGGGCATAGCCCATCGACCTGAGGCAACAATACGCCGGCGTGTGATGCAACCCAAAGACAGAATGCTCCCTACCGAATCCTCTGCAGTTGTCTACAAAATACGTTGCAATGACGAAGACTGTAATTATGTGGGAGAAACAGGCCGAAAATAGCAGACCCGCCTACGCGAACCAAAATGGGCGGCTAAGAAACTAGACCCTAACTCGCAGCTTGCGGCACACATTGGGGAAACTGGCCACAACTTCGACATTCAAGGAGCAACTATCATAGGCCGAGGAAACTCAAAAGCTGAAAGGCTGACACTCGAGGCATGGTACTCAGATGCCAACTCCGTCAACAGGCATCTAGACCTCCCCGCGGCCTACAAAGTTTTGCGCCATTATGTACGCGAAGGACGAAACAAGGCCACACCTAACGTCAGAATTGAAGACGAACAGGAATTCGCTAAGAACCGGCCAGAAGAGGAAGCAGGATCACCAGAACCCTCTACCTTAGGGACAAGCCGTAACACTAATTACTGTCCATGACCCCGGACGACAGCCGTCTTCACTGACAGTTAATTAGCGTTTACCACTATAATTGCCCCTCCCTCCCCCCGACCTCAATCCTTCTGGTTGATGTATCTTTTCCCTTGACGACCGCTGACAGTTGATTGGTCTTTGGCCATAATTCCACTTCCTCACTTCGTTCTCCGAAACCCGCTGCGTCTACGCCATGTGCTTTCGCAAACGCCTGTTCTACTTGGTGTCCTGAAGACCACATGACCGACATCCACCCGCAGACATACGTGCGCAAACACACGACAGTTACCCCATCGATTTCGACAATGGGCACCACGCACACGCGTGCCCAATTGGTAGTGGCGCTCTAAGGACCACTTTACACACCAGGCAACGACTCTTCGGGAAATTACATTACACCAATAGCATAACACTTGAACTTGCTTTACAGTCATGTAAATGCAATTGTCATCACCCCATATAACACAGAGTCAACTCTCTCGGGCCTGGCTGGACGCAGTCGGGACCAGCCCTGGCTTCGCCAGTGGCCACGGCCACCTGCGATTGCACCTGGGAGTTCTGTATACAATAAGCAACTCCTTCTGTTTGACTCTTGCCTTTTACCTCCAACACGGGATTCGACCTGATGAGATGTAGCAATCTAGGCGCAATCACTACCTAGACCCCTACAATACCACGAAGACCTACACAGAGGACGCAAAAAAATTCAAAGGAGTGATGACAGGAGAGGAGTACGTACCTTTATGGACGCTATCGATGTGGTCGTTTAAATGTTTCTTCTCGGAAAAGCATTTGGCACAAAACTCACAGGTCCACCTTCGAATTTCTGAAAAACAAATGAGGAAAACAGTGTATAGTGTTCAACATAAATCCTGTGGATGCTTACAAACGATTTTTTATACTTTGAGATTGGTTGAGTGATGGGGTTGTTGACGGCTTAAATCCAAACAATTCGGCATAGTAAGCACATATGTTCTTCATGAATACACACAGGATTTGAGATTCCTCAACTGAAAATTCTACCAAATGTAACCGATCGGTGTACGCATATCTACTAATGTATAGTCCTGATCAACAACCGGCAAGAAAATGGGCCCGTACCCTAGTTGTTAGGGCACTGATCTCTAGCTAGTGGGATTGTCGGTTCAAAACTCGAGTGCGGTAGTGATTTCCCCTGCTATACTGGAGTGGGGTATTTCCAGCTGTCGACGGCTAATAGGTCAGATAACGCCTTCCAGGAAGTTCATATCTTGACGGTAACATGTCCTAACATAATAAAAATGTAACTAAAACAGAGTAAGTAACATTACAATTACCCATGTGGCAACGCTCGTGGGATCACAAACACACAAGGACATCAAAAACCAGGGCGGGTGTGCCCTGTAATTAATGGGTGTACGCCTATTTATCTATTCTACCAACTGCTCCCAATACCGCACGGCCTACGCATAACTCTGAGGCTAGCGGATATACTTAATTCGACAACCGCGATCAACCAGTGCAGACTGTAGATTGCCTTTCAGCAACATGGCATACCGGTGGCCTGTCAGCTATTCTGCTCAGCTCTATCCCGCAAAGTAGGAAGGGGTACGAGCTGTTTTCATACGGACGTTCACTAACCTTTTGATGACAGTCATGAAATGGCCAAACGGCGAACCAATAAAATCTAGGCGCCGACTGATCCCTACTACTCCTGCTGAAATCCGCAGACCCAGTCGATAAACGGTCCAAAGGCAGTGTAGCTGACCAAGCTAACGGACAGGAAGGATGCAGTGACATAAAACGAGGTAGAACGCAATGCACAACAAGGAGGTCACAGCCATGTCAACGGAAGTAAAAATGATCAAGTTAAACCAGAAAAGGTTACTGGCACCAAATTAGGAAAAATCGGGAGACGGCTATCGACGATAAGCAAGAGTACAGTGGAAGACTGCTTAAAAAACGCTGAACAGACGCGCAGTTCCTGAATATACGCGCAGTCCGTAGAATGCGGTCGCGAGAACAGTACTCAAGTCGAAGCCATTGCATTCACAAACCGCAATTACGTCGTCCAAAGATAATGTCGGCTGACAAACCGCAGGAACGAGCCCGCGATACTGGGCGCTAATTGGCATGAACGAACATGAGTAACAACACTTATTTTACTGACCCCGTTTCTTCAATAACTGTAACGATGATACCGAAATATTTGACTTCAAAAATAATATGCAAACGGTACTCAAGTTGAACCCGATGTTCGGAGGCAAGACAAGGACAACAACGAGAATTGCATGCTCACTCGCTCTCTTCCTCTATCAATTGCGTGTCACCAGTCAATATTGACAAGCACAGAGCAAGCAAGAAGATGGGAAAACGCATAGCAGGCAAAGAAACGAGGGTAAAGATCGAAGAATGAAACAAAAGAGGCGTACTTTCGTGCACACTTTCGACATGCCTCTTCAGGCCATCCGCACGATTGAAACAATGGCCGCAAATTTCACACGGGAAGTTTCGCAGATCTGTAACAGAAAAATAACAGCTTTAGAGACTTGTAGGGGGTCTAAGTAGTGGTTGTACGCGGATCAATACAAAAATCGGCTGAAATCTCAGGATGGGAGTGGAAAGGAAAGAAATCACCAGAAAGAGTGGTTTATTGTGCACAGAACTCCTAGTTTCTGTCTCAGGCAACAGTGGCCACTGGGGAAGGCAGGACTATTGTCGACTGCGTCCAGCCAGACGCAGGAAAGAGTGAGACAGTGGTGGCAGCTGCTTCAGTAGGATTGCGGAGCAGGTTCAAGTGTTCTGTTATTAGTGTGTTGCAATCGTCCGAGGGGATGTCTCCTGTAGAGACCCCCTGCTGCGTTGGCCAAAGAGGTGGCGTGTGAAGTGGCCTTTAGAAACCCGCGACTACTTGAGCACGCGTGTGTATGCGTGTTTGCACACGTATGTCCAACTAAACGTCAGTCAAGCGGTCTTGAGTTCAGCGAGTGTAACAGCCATCTGCGAAGACGCATGAATTTGACACAGCGAGCATTTGGGGGAACAGCATTAATGGCCGTCCGTCACAGACTTCAATCCACCAGAGGCTGATTTTACTTGTGCTTGCGACGGGTCCACTACCTGCACCATGTTTCGATGATCTTGTTCAAATGTTTAACAGGCCTCACTGAACTTTGCAGCGGAAACTGAGGGAAACAAGGACATCCAGTTCCTTGATGTCTTTATACACAGACAAAAAATCTTCCTCTCCACAATAGTGCGTAGGATAATAGCATAAGAACACTTTACAAAAAACAGACAAATGGGACGTACTGTTGTGCACACCGTCGATATGGTTCTTCAGCGTTTGCCTATTGGCGTAGTTTTTGCTACAAATGTCACATTTGACGCGTCCCAGTTCTGGGGGAGAAAGCAGACAAAAGAAGATGGACCATGACTACTCAAGGCGCTCGACTGGACCTTTTGTCAATCACAGCCATCTACCTTTAAAACAATCAGTGCGATCATAGTAGAACATCCTGCCTAACATAAACAAGCCCGTCTGAACAGTCATATGCCAAAATGGTGAAGGTCTAGTACCTTAGAAAGCAGACTAAGCAGTCTGCGGTTCTGTGATTGGCCTTGTGCCGACACTTTTATCGCATGCCCGGCTGCAAGCCCACACGTGACTTTCCACTGCCCGCGCTCTCTAGAGCGCCCAGCATGACTCATCAGGCCTTGGCTAGCCTTTTCTCTCGCGAGCTATGCACCTTTTGCTGATTGGCTTGCGGGCGCATTCAGATCCCGTAACCTCTGCACGGACGCACAGACCAGAGACACGTCATCTGGCTTATTCACTGTGCGCAGCTTCTTTCTGCAGAGCTTTTTGTTAGCTCCTTTTCACAGTACCTATTTGGTCTTACTGACTTTTTGAATTAGGGAACCTTTTGTAGTCGACGATCTCTCCTTTCGACAGGTTTACTAACTCATTAAATCCAAGGATTTTTACAAGTAATTCCCTGTTACTCAAACGCAACCAAAGCTACGGCCCAAAAAGTCTTACAAGAATAAACTGATGTTCGTTCTTCACAGTAGGGCATTTTGTAATTTATGAAGGATAAAAACGGTGAAAAATTCCGAAAAAGTGGAAATCGGGCATCTTATGTTAACTTGACTTCTACTTGTAGTGGATGCCTGTTTATACAAAACCACCGAGTGAATATAGCAGGAAAAGTAAAATTACGTTGGAAAATAATCATTATGTAAGGCATTCGTATATATGTGCTGATATATAGCGTGGAATGTAATCTATGGATGTTGCCGAACAGCCCAAATTTCGAGTATATATTCCACTACGTTTTCACGAGAATTTCTAGTTTTTTCTTGCGTTTATGCATTGCCTGAGTTTCGTTGGACTAAAGCAACCACAATTACGTTTGACTTGGCCCATTTGGATATCACAGAAGTAAGATATTTCGTAAGCTCACGTGCGGACATGCCGGTCAGTGAATAATAAATTTAAATTCAATTGTCATCTGCGATTATAAACGTACCATTTTTTGTACACAAACAGCAATTGCCTTCTGCCAAATATTTTTGTAATTATTTTGGGATTTCGATTACGAAGAGGTTCAGATCTTCCTTGCGATTCTAATTATGACTTTATAAATTTCACTGGCTTTAGACAATAAATGATGATTATATTCTATGTGCTAATCAAAACCTTCACAATAAGCTATAGCTGGTAAAAGCTTGTTAAGGTAGCTCTCTTCAACTTCATATAGATTGAACAATTAATTTGGTTGCCATATACTAATAAATTTGCCGAACGCAATCCTTGCCTGTAACCTCTCAAATAAAATATAAACTTAATATGGAGTACAACAAAGAACAACAATAAAACTTTATTACTCAATCTTATGGCACAAAACTTTGCAGATTTGCAAAATATATTTTTTTAAACTTATTCCGCTCTTCTTTTCCCAAAATTAATGCGCTATCTCCTAAATACACTAACCTCAATTTCATAAGCGCAAAAACAAAATTTTCCGGAGGAACTAAGGCCGGTTGGTACTACAATACCAAGAATGTATGGCCTCCCGAAAATCCATAAACAAGGTGTGCCACTCCGTCCGATCTTGGACATGAGAAACTCACCGTACCACGTCGTGGCAAAATGGCTTGCCGAAAAGTTAAAACCACTTCAGAGCCACTTGTACCCAAGAAACCTGAAAGACACGTTTGAATTCGTGGAAGCTGTTAAGGATACTAATATTGGCGAAGCGATGATGCTGTCATTAGATGTATCCTCACTGCTCACCAACGTCCCGGTAGTTGAAACCATAGAATATCTATGCGACTTCATACGGGAAACACACTACCATATAGGGATGACAGTGGAGAGTCTGAAAGATCTACTGACATGCTGTACACAAAATGTACAATTTATCTGTAATGGCTGGCTATACAGGCAAATTGATGGATTGGCCATGGGCTCACCACTTGGACCATTCCTGGCAAATGTCTTCATGGGCAAGATCGAGGAAACGAAGCTCAAAGACACTATCAATGACCTTAAGTTCTATGTTCTATATGTGGACGACATCTTTTGCCTCACAAATAAGACCGCAAATATCGATGGTCTAGGCCAAAAATTTAATACCGCCCACACAGCACTCACATTTACAGTGGAAACAGAGGCGAACGAGGAACTCGCTTTCCTAGACGTCCTCTTACACAGACAAGAAGATGGCTCGATACAACGCCGACTATTAAGAAAGAAAACCTGGACTGGGCAATACGTTAATTTTCACAGTTTCGTCCCCCTTAACGTCAAACGGAACTTAGTCCAGGGAATGGCAGCCAGAATACGCCGTATCTGCTCTCCTGAAATAGTGGAAGTAGAATTGCAGCAACTAAAGGACACACTCCAGGAAAACGGTTATCCGGAAAGGTTCATCCTTCAGAACATCAAGGAACGTGCCCCAAAGGTCGCAATTGCAACGGCGGAAAAGAAAGATCTGTTTATAAGACTGCCGTTTATTGCAGACGCAACGAGTGAACTAGTAAGAAGGCGCCTGAGGACAGCGGTTATGAATGCCTTCCCGGCTGCAAACTTGCGGGTTCTCTTCACTAACTCTCCCCTTCTACGAATGGGAGGTAAGGACAGACTACCGTTTCAGGCCACATCTATGTGCATCTATTCGTTCACCTGTTCCTGTGGAGCGGGCTATATTGGCCGAACAACGCGACGTCTGGAGAAAAGAATGCGCGAGCACATACCAGCTTGGCTCAACAGAGGGGAGAATAGACCGACCTCAAGCTCAGTCCTTCCCCACCTACTTGATACAAACCACCAAGTGGACGCGAGTGAAGCCTTTCGGGTCATATACCGCACGCCAACACACTTCTCAAAAGGCTTGTGCAAACGGGTGTTAGCCACAGCAGAAGCAGTGGCAATCCGGCTAGCAAAACCCATTCTATGCTGTCAAAAGGCGCTGGTTCAAGCCATCGGCCTCCCTTGGCCGACTGCACGCGGAAATACAACACCTACTGAAGCCAAAGAAGACGAAGCTACGGAGAATAGTCAAGCGCAAGCTGCGCGGCTGACATACAGAACTCAATCTGCGGACCGCAAGAACATCCCCCCTGTGTCATCTGGGCATGGCAACCAGCGTCCTACCCGCGCAGGTGCCCGCGTTCAGGAGACGAGGGAAAACTCAGCTGCTTAATTAACCTCACCCTTTTCCTCCCCCTCCCCAAATTTGACTATTATATAATCACTGTAATTAAATGACCAATTTTATTCCCCATGTTATCGACTGTATGTGTTCGGAGTGCCCAACATTCGAGCCGTCCTCTAGGCAGGATAACAAAGACGGAACACGCGAGACCGCCGTTGGCCAGGTTCTGAGGGTAGGCATGACAAGGGCCGCAAAAAGACGCATGCACGTACTTGCATCCCCACGGGCGCAACTGGCCACCCGAGGAGACGATGCCTGGGGGCATGATGGCTGCATGTAGAGGCCTCTCACGGAGAGCTAATGGGGAACAATGACTACTGGCCCTTTAATATGCTATCACCACTGAAGGCGGTCACTGTGTTGTTAGAGACGCTGGTGACGACCCAAGATTCTGCTGCCGAGACGAGACCGACGACAGAAGACAAGCTGCTGGATACGCAGGAAAGAGAGCTAATGTACTAGTACAACTGATAGTAAAGTACTATCTGCTATCCTCTTCTGCCTTCTCTTTCTTACAAGTAACTGGGGGACAATACGGTTGTAGACACAGGAACACACTCGGTTATAACACTATGCATTACGTTTGAACCGAATAGTTGGCAACCTGGGCAGAGCTAGTACTATCCACGCTCAAAACACCAGACGCAGCACGGAAAATGCCTTTCTAGTTATATAAGCAACGAAAGCCATAAAGTGAAATATGTAGAAAAAGCGTAACGCAGGCAGTCAACACATAAGCCGATGACGCAGGAAAGAGTCATCCAGCAACAAGGGAAGGGTTGCGTACCTTTGTGGACACCGTTGACATGTCGATTCAGCAGCTTGCTCTTCGCAAAGGCCTTGCCACAGAACTCACAGGTACGCCCGCGCATGACTGCAAAACAAAAAAGATGTCAGATTGAATAGACAGCATACAGGCAGTAAGAATTGACTACTTTATTGCTTGCTGTCTTTAATTTCCGAGGAAATAAATGGGCGAGCTTGAATGGCTTTCATGTGTTGACGAACAGTGTCGAGCCAACTCTTGAATTGTCTTCCTCTTCGACGCCTCCAGGTGGAGTCTGCACCGGATCGAGAGAAGACGTTGGAAATGCGAATATTTCCACGATAAGTCGCAGCACAGGAAGGCGTCAGAGCGCAGTTGTCACACCGCGGCAATCAGAGCGCGCACCCTAGCTATCTATTTTTCGTCAAAGCTAATTGCTCCAATGTCGCTAACGCTCCCCATTCAAGCTGTCTCGATAAATCCGCCGCAGCCTTTTGTGAGAGTAACTTGCTTGACTTGAACTTTCTTGCCTTGACGTGTTGTGTGAATGCACTTATCTTCCTGACCCATCGACTTCTCTTCCTTGTGGGCGTTGGGGACAACAGCTGGGTTGGCTCAAAGTTCGTGGTAGTCACATGAACTAAGGCATGGATCACAACAGAATCGTAGGAAAACTCGTGAGGCAGACGACGGAGAACGTGCCTAAACCACTTCGGTTGTCGTTCTTGGATGGCCTGGGATGTCCTCGCGATAATGCCGCAACGACTACCGAATTTTACTCAACTCATCCAGTGCTACTTAGGTCAAAAGAAAAAGTGTTGACAATTGGACAGTCCATGTGATTAAAACGAGATTCCCTCCTACAGCGTATTTTGCGTGATAAGGGTATTGTGACAGTTCTCCTGCCTGGGAGAGGAGATCTAATAAATGCCACAGAGAACACTCCGGAAAGCAAGATACCAGTCAGTACTTCAAAACACAAGTAGAAAAAACACCCAGGGAGGAGATCTGAGCTCTCTCATTGTGGGAATTTCGCGGTGCTGACGCAACAGAGACAGGAATATTTCGGGAAAACAAAATCTCAGCCATACGATTATGCAGGGCGATTACTCAGCTAGCACCACAGGTAACGGTTTGGTGCGACCGAAGGCCAGTAGCAACAGGAAAAATACCACTGTTGCAGACAAAAAACAGTCGATGGAGATGAGTCACGGGTTCTAAACACTTCTATCGGTTGAAACGGTAAGCATGCACCTCTAGGAAGCACCAGCGAGGAAGCACTATGGTGCTCTCAGGACAGCTACTTGAGAGAGAGGCCAGATCCCCACACTGTGCAATGATATGCACCGACAAGACAGGTTGACAAAGGTTATCAGCAAAATACCACGAAATATCAAGTACGTTCTGTCAAAAGATCACTTGATACAATCTATCACGCATACTTTCGCAAATTGTATAAAGGTCGGTTTAAAATTACTCCTTATTGTACAGGCTTATCCTCTGGATTAAGTTGTACGCCTCTGGCCACACACAACACAATCAGCCTGACCCGTTATTACTGCCCGCAGGATTTCCAAAAAAAGTGTTACGGTAAAGTCCTGTTACAGGGTTACCAAGTAAAAGACGAGGCATGTAGCATGGGACTCATCTGAACTGTACCACAGGCCAAAACAGCACGGATAAGCGAAAAGAGAGAAGACTCACACAGGTTGCAATCACTTCCTAAATGGTTCGTAGGTTCCACACTGGTAGTTCCTGCTACCTGCGTCCCTGTGGGGATAGGAAGTGACAAAACGAAGATGTTAGTCGCCCGAAGACTTATTGGATTAGGGACTTTAGCGAGGATAGATAAGCATGTTGCCGCATTAAAATTCCCCGATGGAACACTTGAGGGAATTGTTGGTGTCAGCGTTTTATGGTCCACTTCACCTGTTGAAGGCAATGACGCTGGTGGGGGCTTCCACTCATCCCCGCTGCCTGCATTGTCACTTTCAATGGATGCACTGGAGTCTTGCTTGGCATACAGTCGCCGACGTCGACGCTGTGACTACAATTAATCTAGTGTAGGGGTAAGTAAATCTTACAAGCACGGTGTCTTTGTTTGAAGCTTCTTCTTCCTGTAAATAAATGTAAACCTTATGAAGTTAAAAATAACTATAGACCTTAAGTAAAACAGAGAAGCGCACTGGATAAGGCCCTGTTAACGCCAAACATCCGTGAGATTGAATGTGGTAGCGATTGGCCAAAAGTTTGTAAAACCAAAGGCGCCTGCCAGTATGGTACTGGTAGAGCATAAAGCATCCTCCACTTTGATGCTGGAGAAGATTTTGTTTTCTTTTATTAGCTACTATTAGGTGTCCTCTAGATTTTGAGGCGGCAATATTATCCCCAGTGATGCTCAATGTAGAAACCAACGCCGAGCATTACCCTAATCTCAAAAAGATCACAGCTATTTCATCTGTCGCGCAGTACAGGACAGTTCGATCATCGACCGCAGGGAGGGAGGAAGTGTTCCAAGGTATCTGACACCCTGGGATTTTCAGTGGACAACGGCAAAATTAATATCCAACAATAGACATTCTAATGTCCATGATTTATGTTTGCAATGAAATTATTAATCGTTTTCCCCTTACTCACCTTTCTTGTACAACGGTTTTTGGTAGATATGCACAGAGTTAAGATTGTCTCCGGGGCTAACTACTTCTGCTATTACTTGGCAGAATAACAATGTCTGCTTTCAATGCATTCCAGGCATACAGTAGATGCCGTTGATCATGCAATATTTCGACATATGCGAAAGACTAATACTCTTTCGCTAATCGGAACTGACTCCAGATGTGATATTGATTATCGTGTAGTGTATTTTGAAGTTATTTCAGTCAGGATAAAAAGCCGGCTTTTGAACGAGCTTTGTTTCGACTCCTAGCAAAACGTATCTATCGTAAAAACTGACTACTTAAGTAGTATGCCTTTTTATCAGTGATTTTGACTGCATTTATAAATTCAAATATATTTTATGGAAAACGTGCACGACAAAATCTTATTTGTACTAGCTTGATAGCACATTACGCGTTCTTTAAATTTCATACTCAAAAAAGGGTAGCCTTCGGTTTTTAATTAGTTGCTAATCATGAGCTTTTGTACGATTGCTAGGTCTTCATCCATAATAAATCGTATCCGTCGATTTATTAGTGCTGCCTCTACTGCATTAATATCTTTCATATCTATTTCAGTATTTTGACTACTAGGTGACGTCTTCCTCAAACTGTAGGCGAAACACTACATTTCCTTAAACAGAATGCACACAGTGCGCAGTTTTTAAACTTTGAATTCGAGTGTAGCACTCACGCCTTTAGAAAATTTTTCGGCAATTGGGCAGCTTTTTAAAGCCGAAAGCTACCCTTTCTTTGACTATAAAATTTAAAGAATGCGTAATTTACTATCAAACAAGTACAAAAAATAATTTTCTCGTTCACGTTTTCCATAAAATATAGATAAATTTATAAAGGCAGTCAAAATCAATGATAAAAAGGCATCCTACTTTAGTAGTCAGTTTTTACAATAGGTACGTTTTGCTAGGAGTCGAAACGAAGATCGTTAAAAAGCCGGCTTCCTATCCTGACTGAAATGACTTCAAAATACACTACACGATAATCAGTATCACAAATTGAGTCAATTCCGATTAGCGAAAGAGTATTAGTCTTTCGCATGTGTCGAAATATTCCATGATCAACTGCGTCCACTGTATGCCTGCAATGCATTGACGGGGTTTCAACTCGTCACCCGCCGGACGGAAAAGCGTTTGCGCAGCGAGACGCTATCTTTTTCTCATTTTCAAGCTTCCAAATTGATACATATGTTAAAGAATACAGTTATTAATAATTTATTGATAAAAAAGTAGATTTATATTGATGCGTTCCCTCAATATAATTAATTTAATCACAATTTTCATCCCCGTTTAGGATGGGGCAATCCCCGTTTATCCCTGTCGCCTGTGCACATAGGGTCCAGACGAAACTAAAATAATATTTAAGTGGAATAAGCTTGTAAATTGGGAAGGACGAACAGGGGCTAAGAGTGAACAAATTTAACTGTATAAAACAAATGAACGTACTTGCTTTATACCAACTAACATCAATGAACCAGCCCGACTACACATTGCACCAGGATCAACCAAATCGGATATTGTCTGTGGCGCGTATGATATAGAGTATTAAAAACTATCTGAAAGTTTTGCTGGTCACAGTTTGCATCACAGTCTATTAGATAAAACGGAATGCAAAGAAACAAGCTTTTTGTTGTTTTTAAAAATAGTGGTAGAGATATTAAGTTTTTAACGACCGATAGTAGCCACCTAATCATGTGTTATTCCTTCAGAATCGCAGCAACAATAAACCTGCCCGAAAATGTCGTCTAATTTTTTTCAATAAGGATGGCTAAGCATACGAAAATTCCCTTCTCAAACTGTGTGGTCCATTCAGGGAAACTCTTGCGTACGGAGATCTCCAACTCCCTGTTTATGGACACTCTGAAGCTGACTTTTGACGGCGCCAAATAGGTGCTGAAAAATTAATCCCTATTATTAATATCAATACGATATTAATATCAATATGATGACCAAGTTACATCTTATACAAGAACGAACAGATGTCATGTGTATTCTTTTAGACAAAAACGATACGTTGGATAGTGACTCTTGGCTAGTTTTGCAAAGCCAAATATAAGATTATAGCAAAATTAGCGTTATTCATAAAATGATTAGTAAGATGTTTATGAACAAGTTTGTAGTGCATTCGTCCATTGTCCTCACATTTTATACGTTTAACTAGGTAATTGTCATCACACCGTCGCCATTGCCAACTTGCGATGTCAGAGTAGCCGAGGGCTCGACTGCGCTGGCCGCTGAGTTTGACGGCCATTTGTCAAGGCCAGTGGTTAGCGCGTCTGTTTGTGGCAAACTTCAAATTCAATTCAACGTAAGTTTTATGCTATATAAACAGCGCGATCGATTTAACCTCCTCCTTACTTGTGCAGTCTTAGTCGAAGATATCATTTCTCCTTATATTCTCCTCATCTTTTAACAGCAGCTTTCTCCATGACTCCAAGAAAGGATCAAAGGAAATTTAGGAGATCTTATTGAAACTATTTCTTTATGACTCATGTCACAGTCAACCTAAATGCTTCCATTTACCACCGTTGAATTAAACGAAGCCACGTAAAATGCTCAGTATAAATTCAAAACTAGACTTGTTGAAAATTCCTAAGGTTTTTTTACTGTCTGCCCCCCCCCCCCTGACTCAGTTCCATCCCTGGCAACGCCACCTGTTCTGCATCAAAGCTATGTACAAAGAGGGAGTGCAAAGGTATTAACCTTTATGTCCCTAATAAAAGTGAACTGAACTGAACCACCGTCATCAGAATTGCCACTTCGCATTCCCAGTTTCCTTCACAGTTTCCTACTCCTAAAAGCTATTTGAAAGTGGAAATACATTGAACGCTCTTTTCATTCTCCTTGTAGGAGTTTTTAAATGGCTATATCTTTCAGTTCAAAATTGTTTGCAAAAAATGGCCAAATAGTATCCTAAAAGGACAATTTTGTATGGACAGTGTCCTTCTGGATCTAAATAATAAAAATTTCAAAGGAGCCCGAGATAGCCGCGAGCACGAATGCCGTTGATACATGAATATGTAGCGAGTGCCCACAGAGACTTCGAAGTCCCCTTTGCACGTAGATAATTATGGTTCATCTGAAAACAACCGTGTTCAAAGGTCTATTTACTTTTCTAATTGTTGCTGCCAATCGAGGCACTACAGCCAAGGACTGCATTCCATCTTATTCTTTTAAATCCACATCGCGAATCCCCTCGGACGGAAACTAAATGCGGCCAAGCTCTTTGACAACCCTTCCGGTCATACATTTTGGGTCTGCCACAGCACAAACGGCAGACGTTTCCCGGTCGATCCTGGAGCTCAACTGAGTATCATCCCTCCTTCACCAGCCGACCGTCGTTGCCCCAATTCTAATTTTGTGCTCCAGGTTGTAAACGCCTCCACTGTAAATACTTTTGGATTTCGTTCACTTTCCCTTGACATTGGTCTTAGACGGTTCTTAACTTGGATATTTGTGTTTCAGTTGCACGGACTGCTATCTTTGGGGCAGAATAGCTCGGCGCTTTCGGTCATATTGTCAAGTGCCGTAACTCCTGTTTAGTATCAGTATTTTTTGTATCAGTTTATTAAGTGATACGCAGGTGGATTGCATTTGAATTCCTTATTTGCACATGTTCACCGTGGAAGCAGAAATATAGAATCTCAGTTTGTTGGCGAAGCCAACTTTTGCTGAACCATGCGATGGTTAAAGATCAGCAGGGAGTTAAAAAACGCCTAAGGACTTTTAGGAGAAAACTGTTGCACTTGTGAGGGATATGTAGAGTTTCGAGGAAACGAACGTCCGCTTTTGGATGAGCATCATTGAGGGGGGGTAGGATTGCAAGGTCACCTGGATCATCCCCGAGTTCGGAAGATGCATTCTGATACTTCCTTGCTGATTGCAGAATCTGCCAAAAACAGTCCACTGCGGGTCAAGGGTGAGTGTTTAGGCCACCAGGTTCAACAGATGCGATCGCTGACGGGGTCAGCACTATACGCAGATAGCTACTTATTGAAGACCGCAGAGACTTTCGCATAAAATAAATGGTGGGAGGACGAAAGACATGTGTAAAATATCTTGAATATAAATACCACTGAAAAAATTTTAGCCGTTTAATTATTCGTAGCATTGCGATTCATCGTTAGAAGGCAATCTGCTAGAAGTGAAAACTGTTAGGGCGGCCTAACTTACAGTCTTAGCAAGCAGCAGCTTGCAAGCAGTAGCCACACTCCAAGCAGGCCATCGATCGGCCTGCAGGGGAGAACGTACACGAGCCCTCAATCCATCGATAATTCAGGATTCAAATTGAATATCAGTCTCTGCGTCTCAACCAACCGCACCAGTGTTTAATACAGAAGATATTCCATTTGGCTGAAGGGTAATCGTTTACATAATTTTTCTTCCCTAAATTTGTTGTACCTATAATACTCAAGTACTTTGACTTTGCACCATCTTTGTCGTGTTCTTCCTTTAGGGACTCACACAAGGCATTATTGGGTGGCAATCCCTCGGCCTGGGCATCCATTACAACATCTAGAGGAGGTAGAATTCGGAACCCACCACGTCTATTGCATCAGAACAATTGCCCCTATCCTGCAACAAAAGCAAAAGCAATTCGAAGCAGCAAACATAAAGTTAATGGAGTCTATGATGCAAAAATTCAGTTCCCATTTGTCTGACCAGATTCTTCTGCTAAGCATTTCACATCAGCGGACGTCACTGCGCCTTCTATCGTTGAGTTCATTTATGACCCCGACTTCGGCGTAACATTTGACACCTGGTTCAAACATTGGAAAGACATTTACCGCGTGGGTTTTGCCAAGGCCGATGATGCATGGAAGGTGCGCCTACTTTTACGCAAACTATGCACCAACAAACACGAACGGTACGCGGATATCATTCTGCCAAAACAACCTTGTGACTTCACTTTCCATGAAACAGCCCAGTGCATATCAGAGACTTTTGGCAAAAATGCATCCTTGTTTATGTTCGTTACCAGTGTCTCAAGCTGTTTATAGCCGAGGCAGATGATTTTCCAACAGTAGCCAGTACTGGCAAGTGCGAACGGTTCCAGCTCCGAGAGTTGACCGATTACCAATTATAAGGCCTCATCTTTGTTAGTGCTTTGCATTCACTCGTGATGCTGAAGTACGGAACCATCTGCTCTCAAGATTTGCTTAATTTTGTTGACCCAAGGTTGATAAACTCTCAACGTTTGGCAGCATTTGAAGCCGCTCTACAGAGAAAGCATTTGCAGGAGGAAAATGCTCTTTCTCTTAGATGCAAAAGCCGGCTCCACGCCTGCAGTTAAATCACACTTTATTCGATATTACTCGCTCAAATTTTCGCACATATTAAATCCACCAATACGGGTGCGAGTTGACTGCCCAAGCAGGATTTCCGAAGCAATCGTCTGAAATCCACCAGAATAACTAGTGGCTGACTTAAGTTTTAAGTTTCTTTTGAAGATTTGCTTGATTTTTTGTGACCCAAGGTTGATAAACTCTCAAAGTTTGGCAGGATTTGAAGCCGCTCTTCAGCGAAAGCCTTTGCCTGAGGCTAATGCTCTTTCTCTAAGATGCAAAAGCCCGCTCCACGCCTGGAGTTAAATCACACTTCATTCGATATAACCCGCTCAAATTTTCGCTCATAGGAAATCCACTAATACGGGAGCGAGTTGACTGCCCAAGCAGGATTTCCAAAGCAATCGTCTGAAATCCACCAGAATAACTACTAGGCTGACTTATGTTTGAAGTTAGTTTGGCAGATTTGCTGAATTTGAGTTGAACCAAGTGTGAAAAACTCTAGGTTTTTGGCGGGATATGAACGTGCACATAAAAGAAAGCCTTTGCCAGAGGCGAATGCTCTTTCTCCAAGATGCAAAAGCCCGTCCCACGCCAGGAGTAAAAACCTATCTTCATTCGATAACACCCATTCAAGTTTTCGCTCATATGAAATCCACAAATAGGGGAGCGATTTGACTGCCCAAGCAGGATTTCCAAAGCAATCGTCTAGAATCCACCAGAACAACTACAAGGCTGACTTAAGTATTCAGTTGGTTTGGCATATTTGCTTAATTTGAGTTGAACCAAGTGTGAAAAACGCTAGGTGTTTGGCAGGATTTGAACCCGTGCATCAAAGAAAACCTTAGCCGCAGGCTAATGCTCTTTCTCTAAGATGCAAAAGCCCGCTCCATGCCAGGAGGTTAATCACACTTCATTCGATATTACCCGCTCAAATTTTCGCTCATATGAAATCCACCAAGACGGGAGCGAGTTGAATGCCCAAGCAGGTTTTCCTAAGCAATCGTCTAGAATCCACCAGAATAACTACTAGGCTGACATAAGTATTTAGTTGGTGTGGCAGATTTGCTTTATTTGAGTAGACCCCAGCGTGAAAAATGCTAGGCGTTTTGCGGGATTTCAACACGCGCATCAGTAAAAGCCTTTGCCAGAGGATTATGCTCTACCCCTAAGCTAAAAATCTCGAGCTTCACGCCAAGACAATAATCATACTTCATTCGATATTAACCGCTCAAATTTTCGCTCATAACGAATCCACTTATACGGGAGCGAGTTGACTGCCCAAGCAGGATTTCCTAAGCAATCTTCTAGAATCCACGAAAATGACTACTAGACTGACTTAAGTATTTAGTTGGTTTGGCAGATTTGCTTCACTTGAGTTGAACCAAGTGTGAAAAACGCTAGATGTTTGGCAGGATTTGAACCCGTGCATCAAAGAAAACCTTTGCCGGAAGCTAATGCTCTTTCTCTAAGATGCAAAAGCCCGCTCCATGCCAGGAGGTTAATCACACTTCATTCGATATTACCCGCTCAAATTTTCGCTCATATGAAATCCACCAAGACGGGAGCGAGTTGAATGCCCAAGCAGGTTTTCCTAAGCAATCGTCTAGAATCCACCAGAATAACTACTAGGCTGACATAAGTATTTAGTTGGTGTGGCAGATTTGCTTTATTTGAGTAGACCCCAGCGTGAAAAATGCTAGGCGTTTTGCGGGATTTCAACACGCGCATCAGTAAAAGCCTTTGCCAGAGGATTATGCTCTACCCCTGAGCTACAAATCTCCAGCTTCACGCCAAGACAATAATCATACTTCATTCGATATTAACCGCTCAAATTTTCGCTCATAACGAATCCACTTATACGGGAGCGAGTTGACTGCCCAAGCAGGATTTCCTAAGCAATCTTCTAGAATCCACGAAAATGACTACTAGACTGACTTAAGTATTTAGTTGGTTTGGCAGATTTGCTTCACTTGAGTTGAACCAAGTGTGAAAAACGCTAGATGTTTGGCAGGATTTGAACCCGTGCATCAAAGAAAACCTTTGCCGGAAGCTAATGCTCTTTCTCTAAGATGCAAAAGCCCGCTCCATGCCAGGAGGTTAATCACACTTCATTCGATATTACCCGCTCAAATTTTCGCTCATATGAAATCCACCAAT
>JAYGXS010000003.1:85990835-86019402 GCA_036362985.1 Ligula intestinalis | reverse complement strand
TGTAACAACTGCGCCGTCTGTGATTGCGTTTGTTTGTGTTGTCCGACCTGCTGGTGTTCAGGGTAAGGCTTGGCCGCTGAATGCTAATAAGCCCGAAACTGTTCTGTATCAAGTGACCCACAAATGCTGTTACATCCCCCCTACTAAGATTATGCATTATCCGTAATGAGCCTTGCAGGCGTTCACCCGATGGGACGCCTGGCAACCAAATGAACTTTGTTTAGTTCCAGTACCTATTCGATCGGTGATCGGACATCCCTGAGTGGATATATACCCCATCAGCAGTGACAGCATATGGCATGTGGTGTGGCGCTGATGAACTGCGTTTCGATTAAGTGCTTATGGCTCATCTGACAGACACCAGTGGTGGATCAACTGTGCCGTCTGTGAGTGCGTTTGTTTGTGTTTTCTGACTAGCTGGTTTTCAGGATTATGCTTGGATGATGAAGGCTGACAAGCCCGAAAGAGTTCTGTTTCAAGTAACCCCCAAATTCTGTCATACCCTCCTTACTACGATAATAAATTATGCGTAATGAGCCTTGCAGGCAGTCATCCGTTGGGGATTTGTGACCGCCACATGAACTTTTTTTTGTTTCAGTACCTTTTTGATCGGTGTTCGCATATTGCTGAGTGAATATATACCTGATTGGCAGTGACAGCAAATGGCAGGTGGAGAGGCGCTGATGAACTGCGGTTCGATGATATGCTTATGACCCATCTGATACGCACCAGTTGTGGACTAACTGCGCCCTCTGTGAGTGCGTTTTTTTCTGTTGTACGACAAGCTGGTTTTCAGGCATATGCTTGGCTGATGAAGACTAATGAGCCCAAAACAGTTCTGTATCAAGTAACCCTTAGGCCTTGCCATACCCCACTTACTGCTATTATGGCTTGGCTAGAACCTGCCTGGGAGGCAGTTACTCGTTGGGGACTTCTGACCGCCACATGAACTTTAATTAGTTAGAGTGCCCATTCGATCAGTGTTCGCATGCTGCTGAGTGATTTAAAGGAAGATGACTTTCGGCAGCAACTTGTATGTGACGATTACATCATTAAGGCATGCCTTTAAGTCTGCTTCCTCAGTTGCGTCAGAAGACACAATTTGGACGACTTCATACAACGAGTGTTCCGCGTCCTTTTCACTGATGAGATCTCCGCATACTTGAATTTCTGCTGAGTGAAGTCAAAGGAGGCCCTGTATGGCACTCCTCTGTATGAGGTCATTACAGGTATTCAGATCTTAATTCTTTAACCTATCATAATATAGACGCGTATAAAATCTTGTCTAAAGAGGCACGGCCAAATGCTCATGTCTTAGAAGATTGTTTATACGCGAGATTTAATAAAGTTTTGAATGCGAAAAGAAAACGACAGCTAAGAGATTGTTCCCTTATGATGTCGAATGATACAATTCATTTCCTGTATCACCTAAATGCTGTATTTTAGATGAAGAAAATACCGCAGGGCCGAGTAGTCCGCCAAAACAATCGCGCAGAACAAGCCCCTATACCACCTTTTGTGTAGTTATTTTTTTAAATAAAAAAATGAAAAAATATGTCCAATAAGCCTTCTTTTTCGTGCAAATGGGCTGCCTTTACTACCATTGGGCGATGATAAACAAATGGATGTTTTTTACTGCGGTCCAGCTGCGAATGCGCTGCGTTTACTAGCGACGAGGCACGATAAATTAATGGATGGGTTTACTACTGCGGAAGAAGGGGCTTAAATGCCCTTATCGAGGTATGGCACTTAGCGCGAATTTTCCACTATGGAATTCATGGCGAACAAACGACCAAAATCCGCTATGAAATTTGGCATGGTACCGCAACTTTTCCGGCCGGAATCCACCACGGAATTCGGTATGACTCTCTACTAGGGGATGCTCTTTACTTTATCTCGAGGCACACTTGTTCTTACATGCACAATGTTATTCATACGCTTGGACTACTCTTAAGTGGATATTTGTTTCTTCCGTTTATAGAAAATACGCGGATTGGGGTCATGGCAGCCAAATAGCAAAACAAAACAACTTTACCATTTATTGTAACTGTATACTCGATGTAAGTTGTTTAATCTGCAGTGTCTTCTAATGGAGATTTGGTGGACTTCAAATGTATGAAGTATAAAATCAACGTTGTTAGTAAATGCAAACAGTTGATATATTCAAAGAACTCCATGTTGAGTATGTGACGCAAATTGCCGAAATAAATAAGCAGTTACAATGAGTAAAAAAACAGGTATTTACACATGAACAAACAACGTAAAACAATAGTGAGTGATCCTTTTCGAACTTAAATCCAAAATGAATTATAATAATTACTTATCACATTATCAGCTACAGATAGCTTTAAAAAGATCCAAATGCTGAAAACCAACAAGCTGTAAATGTGCCCTTTTATTAGAAAAAAGTAAATGCACCTTTTTGTGTAGATAAAAAATACAACTTATGTTTGCTAAATGCACTTCAAACGAGTAAATTTACAGAAGTGCAATTATTTGTGCGCCTTTTTTGTATGTTCTACACGCATGTTTGTATTTTAAAGTTATTTAGCAAACATTAAAATACAAACATGTGTACAGTACAGATTAAGCAAACATTGATTCTGTTGAAAGTGTTTAAAACAATTTGAAAAATATAATAATCCCTTAAAATCAAGCCCTCCATAAAGATATTGTATTTTTTATATAGGCTATGATGCAGGGTCATCTTTAGTTGAATTCTGACATAGGAGGATATGGACTTCTTCAACGGTGAGGTCTGTCTTATAAGCGTGACAAATGCGTTAGAATTTCCTTAAAACGACCCTCTCATCTGTGTTAATCTCAGCTTTTACTTTTTTAAGAATTAATTTGGTTCATATCCAAACCAAAGCGGTGTCCTTTTGAACCTCAAACTCGTGGCCTATTTGATTAAATACAAACAACTTAATTTTTTCTGCATGTCTAATGCATCACACAAAACATAATTTAAGAGCGACTTAATCAATATATTATTTTGATATTGTGCTAAATTGTTCCGAATAAAGGAAATTTCGTGCATGTGCTCCGTTCATAAAATTTGCTTTCTCAAAGTTGTGTTTTGCTCAGAGCAAGAAGCAAAACGACTAAATGAATGTGTTCTGTCATCTAAAATAGCCTAGCTAAGTCTTAGTTTTGACGGAATTAAAGTAAATGGCAATTCACCAACTCTTAACAATTAAAGTGAAGTTAAATCATGGTTTTTCATAAGACACAGGCAATAATGCTCATAAGTGGTTAACTTGAAACTGCATGTTTGAGTCTACATGCAACATACTCTATGCGCGGAAAACCGGTCTAATTACTGTCAATCGCGTCATGGAGTCTGCCAACGTGCATACGACAATGCGCGCTATTTTTTCCCAGGCATCTTTTCGGGCAAGCGGATAGGGCAGTTACATGGGAAGTCACTAACCCCTGTCTGTCGAGGAGAAAGTAAGGTGATTGCTACGATAAATGTTAATTTATATACAAGGGAAGTTTAATTTAGTTAAAGATACAACTACAAAATGGCAGATGGCATTCCTATACATAACATGCAAGATTTTTAATATCGAAAACACTGTTGCTCACATTATCAAACAACTGTGCTCCATGACCGTAGACATGAATAATAAAGTTATAGACAGGGGGTGTTTGGCGGGTCGACCAAAATACAATCGACCTGGGCTCTATTCCGAAACACCGTCTGCGGGTGACTGACTGCAGTATGAATTGTTAGATATGCATAGATTATCCACCTCATGTGATGTGACGTTGTTGGAAGAATGTTTTTTGAATGAGGTAAGCACTCAATTTAGAGAACAAGATTATCCTCCACAAAATCTACTTCTAAATCAGGATGAAGCTGATTTTGTATTTTTGTATTAGAACATCCTGTGTCACCTACATATAGTGTGCGTCTTCTAAGAAGGCAGAATCGAAAAGAATCTGGAGATATTTACGCTAGTACGTCCGACATTCCATGGTATGTGTGAGTAACACGCCGTTAAGAGAACAAACTATGTCATTGTGTTTATTTTGTAATGCGGACCTGCCTCAACAGAAAAACACAGAACTACTGTTCAAGAGGTCGAGGCTGTACTCATTATGTTAATCGCTGAATCGCTAAAAAGAAAGTTGACATCCACATACACCACCTATGGTAATTGATATATTCAAAAAGCTCATGGGTAGATGAAAAAGTTTTTGTTCCAGGCATGGCATCTATAACGAAAGGCCGTTGATTCATTGGACTGATTTGTTAATTAACTAAGCTATAGCTATAAAACTCTTCGGCATATGTCGAAATATTGCACGATCAACGACGTTTACGGTATCTGTCAAAGAAATTCCAACCTACGGACTGGCAAAGTGGCTGCTCCGACGGCTCAAATTCTTGACCGCTTATACAGACCTAACTCTCAGATCGTCAACGCAATTCTTGGAGAATCTTAAAGGGGCAAGCTTCCAGCCAAACTATATTTTGATTTCATTTGATGTCACATCTTTTTTTTACTTCTTTTCCACAGGACATGGCCGTCGAGTCTATCCAACGACTCCTACGAGAAAAATACGAAGAAATGGTGAATCGCCTCGGGCACGCCTAAATTATCCGCCTCCTTATGTTCTGGCTCATGACGTTTTTCGCATTTAAGCAGGTGAAGAGTACACCCATGGGTTCGCCGATTTGTAGATTCATAGCAGAGGCGGTGCTGCAACGGTTTAAATCGCTAGTTTTACGACACCACAGACCAAAATTCTGGGTTCGGTATGTGGACGACACCTTCGCCGTTATTGAGCGGGATCAGGTAATGACATTCAGGACATTTAGGATCAAAACCACCGAATTGGTCAAAAATGCAGCTTCGTACGGGCGCTTCACCCGTTTGTTGAGACGCATTACATCGAAGCTGAAGACAAAGATGCTGAATTACATCATCTTTGACGGGTACTGAGAGCAAATGGATGCCCCGCGCAACTTTGTCAACCAATCCATATGCAAACGAATGAAGAAACCACATCCACCTGACCCAACATTTTAGCAAGCTATTTCGTACGTGAAGAATATATCAGAAGCAGCTAGTCGTTTACTCATGCCGCTTGGAGTTGGAGTTGCGCACAGTCCAGAAGCAACCATCAGGTGCCGAGTCATGAGACCGAAAGACTCACTGCCGCAGCAGGAAGCGGCTGGAGTCGTTTACCAGATCTGGTGCAGTTGTGGACAAGCACCTCGGCTAAACCGGGAGTTAACTGTGGACGCGAATGGCCGAACATGCAGTGGCGGTGAGAATGAAAGACGCTAAAACCCAGGTAGCAGCTCACTGGACGGGACCCGGGAATATTTTCAACTTTGACAAGGCCGAAATACTAGCAAGAGTAGAAAAGCCACTTAAGACGCAAGCTGCTCGATTCAGGGCTCTCAGGCCTACAGCCAATCAACAAACGCAACGATTTGGCGTTCCCATACAGTGTACTGAGACATTTCCTGATCAACAGAATCAGTCACATGGGAAGGACTGGGCGCAGCATCAACTCCGACGACAGCAAGCATAATTGCCCTGCAATTATCAAGCCCGCATCCGACGCTGACGAGCAAACTGTAGTAATTAGTGAGTCGAGGGCAAAGAGTTAAGCAGGTACTGCATCCTTTAAGACCCAAGCGGTGGCTGCATAAGTTAGCAATCATCCCACACTCGCGGATGACCACTTTCAACTATAAATACCGTGCAGCCTGTGTATGGCTTCACCCTATCTGCGCATGAAAGTGAATGTATTATCAAAACCTATTATTAAGGATTCCCGAGTGAATCCGAAACGTCAGGATAATAAAGTCCTTGTTCCAGTCATAGCATCTTCTTCGTCAGAGCAAAATTGTCTGAGTGGTTGAGCGAAAAAAGTTTTTAAAATATTTCAAACCTTCGAGATTTGGAAACAAATAGCCATTGAATAGTTGTAGGTGTGATTTATTTGCAGTTGTAAGTGTTCAGCCTTTACTGTAGCGTTCGCTGTACTTACTGCTCGAGGAGGTATTGACCCTGCAAGTGAAATCGCTGACATCTTACCAGAAAAGTTGCCTGGAAAAAAATTGCGTGAATATTTGTATGCACACGATCAGCCTAAGGAGCCTCAATGACGCCATTGTCAGTAATCAGATTGGTTTTTGCGCGCATAGAAAATGTTTCATCCAGATTCAAACGAGAATTTTCCAGAAAACCACTCATGAGCATTTGTGCCTTCTCCTTATGGGTACAGCGATAAAAACTGCACTTTGGTTGTTAATACTAGGGGCACTGCGATGCACTTTTGATGCTTTAGAAAGCATATGGTGTTTTCAAAAGACTTTCCAGTAAAGATAACTGCGCGTACTCCATCTACCCTTGAGGAGAGGCAGACAAGATTTTGTGGACTCAGAAGTTGCTGTCTACCGTAGAGATGCCTGTGCTATTTACCATGACAGATTAATGCGAAATACCAAAGTAAGAAACAAATGCTTAAATTCATTTTGGATGGAGCCGAGACGTTTGATCTTCAGTTAGTTCACATAAAGTATAAGCAAGTGCAATTCATCCGTTTTTCGATGTATGTTGACGTAAGCTGCAGTAGTAGACATGGTGGAACTCATTTTCTGTAAAGTGCGCTACTGCTTGAACGAAACACTTATTATTTTATCTCATAGCCGTTCAGTGTACAGTAGACAATAAACATGGACTTTTTGTCGTGATCTACTCTGTCATTTTTTTAAAATTCAGATTCAGGAAGGAAGATGCAAGGTCTGTATTATAAGGGTACAGCGCAGCATTTGCATTCAACCGAAAACTCCTTGACCATTCCGTTTCAGACCCTAAATTTTGCAGATTAGTGATTAATTGATGTGGCAGATTATGGAGCGGTTCCCCAAGATCCCGATCTTGGCGAAATCGTTATGTTTGCTGACGTCTTGAAAGTTTGAAATGTCCTACACAACCATGATTATGAATTTAATCAACAGGCATTTGCATTGACTAGAGCAAAAATCGAAACATTGTTTCCTGGCAGTCAGTATAGCAAAATGCAGCATAGTGCGCACTGCCCACCGAAGGCCGTATTGTTTAAATCAGACGTCGTTGTCAGAGGTAGAGCTACAGAACGATCTGGGTTTGTGGATCATGTGTTAACTTAATGCAGCACTCTACTGCATAAAAGGTTGCCAAATTAACAGCATCTAGCCTGTGTCTCATCAATGCCGCACTTGCTAAGTCCGATAAAGTAGTTGTTGGCAAGGTCTCCAGCATAATCCTGCAAGCGCAATTGCGATTTGCCATCCAAGGGTGGAAAGAATTGAAGCGCATTGACCAACAAACTCATGAAAGCGTTCAACGGCAGGCAACCTAATTTGTATGGTAATAAGGTTACCTGCTTTCTTATCTTGACACGTTCCCCTGGCTTATACAAATGTACGCGGCTGCGAGGTGCGGGTTGTTGATTTGCATCCAAACATTTCTTCAAGCTAACCACTAGCACTATTTTACGAGGACACACTGTCAAGTTACGTGCAAGTGAAACAAGCCTGCACCCAAGAATAATTCACACACTCTGCAATGCATACCTATGAAACAAGCTATGAGCTCAACTTTACGGCTGTCAGGGTACTCGCGTACGTCGCAAAAAACGAGCTTGACATTTATTGGAGTCTGGGCAGTGAATGAGAATTCAATCAGCCGATGTATCGTGTAACTGTTGGTGTACAGAGCCTTGCTCAGTCAGCTCCAGACGTCCATCAAAGGTAATTGCCCCAGATCCTTTTAAATTACACCCATTTCGTTGTTGATGCCCTCAAGGCCATTGGCAATGTTACCAAATGATTAGTGTGTACGTCTATAATTAAACGCACTCTTAACCTTGTTTTATGGTTTATGCATTCATCCCTAAGACCTAGTGTATCCTCACAATTGATTGGTTTGCATCTCAAAAATAATCAGTGTTGTTGTTTCTTATTTAGGAAGATGAATTGTTGTAAGAGATCTCGTGTCCAGACCAATAGACAAATCGATGGGGTTAATCGGCAGTCGTTTTTTAAACATGAAACTGGCTTGAACGAGAAGGTTTTGATTCAGTCTTGAGCTTTCTCAATGCATTAATTTCTCCAAGTACTGTATGTGGAGGCTATATTTCGTTGTATTTTAAAGTTATCTATTCCATTCCCAGATTAGCATAATAAGAAAACCTAATTGTCCTATATTTTAACCTTGTTCTTTTTTGGCTTTTTCAGGGCCACATGATAAGTACAAACATAATCCTAACTTTCATCCTCTTTAAAGGGTATTTTTCACACATATCAGTGAAAGTAGTAGTCACTAGTGTAAATAACTTCGGGTTCATTTGACTCATGTCTTCTTAGAAGACGCAAACTATATGTGGTTGACACCGGATCTTCTCATGCAATAATACATCCTGCGTATGAAGTAAATTTTGGGGAGGTTAGTGTAGTGAAAATTCATGAGTACATCTTGATTTTTCAGAAGGACCTCTTCTTTTCTTCATATATATAACTCTAGTTCAAAAATCACGACGCGCTTACGCAGAGGTGGGTGTTATAAAATCGAGTGTGGCGGCAGTCTTTAAAATAATGTTATCTCACACCATTCTCCTTCACATTATCTGCCGAAACAAACCGGAGTTATTTAAGGTTCTGTTAACGCACAAAACGGCAAGAGCCAATACATAAGAACCCTGACTTACCTAAGGGCATGTTGCAATCTCAGCTCCATTGAGCAAAACGGGCTTATTAGTATGGATGACCGTAGCCCTTACGCCAGCTAGCTATTTTGTAGATCGCTTCAATGAGTTTAAGGTGTGGATGTAGTTGGTGGCATTCTGGCGTGGTTCCACCAACGACATGAAATGTGGGCCTTCACCGTATATTTCACCAGTATACTGCTATATATTAGTTGCGTCGTGATTTGCCGGCACCCTCCATTCAGTTTGAAGTGATGATTGAGCCGTTGCCACTGCCTTAAAAATCAGCCTGATTTACCCAGCTGCGGAAGGGAAAAACGCTTCCTCTCATTAAGTTGGTTTGGCAGATTTGCTTAAGTAAAGTTGACCCAAGTGTGAAAAACTCTAGGCGTTTGGCGGGATTTGAACCAGCGCATCTGAGAAAGCCTTTGCTGGAAGCTAATACTCTACCGCTAAGCTACAAACACCAGCTGCATGCTATGAGTTTAATCACACTTGGTTTGATAGTGCCCGCTCAATTTTTCGCTCATATGGAATCCACAAATACGGGAGCAAGTTGAATGCCCAAGCAGGATTTCCTTTTATTATTCCTGAATAAAAACCTTCGAATGAAAGTAAGTCAGGTGAAGCAGGGTAACACCTACGTGCAGTTCTACTAAATCGACTACAGCAGATTAGAGAGGGGGAAGTAGGTGGATTGACAGAATCATTTTAAAGTTTTTAACTTCAAAAATGTCGTTGCTCCTGTGGTAAACCAGGCAGTGGTACCGTAGTTTACGTTTGCGTTGAGGCTCTTTGAAACTGACACCATAGTTAAAATCAAACATTATCTCAGAAACCAGATGTCAACCACCAACGACAATATTTGAAATCGTTAATGACATTTTTATCTCACTTTTTCTCAGCAGGAATATCCGAGGAAATATTATTGATGGCATACAGTTTATTTCGCATTACGCAAGTTCTTGTCTAGGAAAATATGTTGTTGACAATTTTCGTTTGAAGTTTATAACTTTGCTCAAAGTAACGCATCCCTGCTCGACGTGGAGTCCGTGGACATTAATCAATCGGCGGATCACAGGGTTCAGTCCTCTGAAGTATAGCAAGTACAATATCCGTGATCTTTCTCGATAATTTTCATTGCTTACTTATAGAAGAAAACTACATGTCATCAGATCTGGTGCATTTTTATCCACTCTCCTGAAGATAACCATGAAGTGTGTATGCGTCTGAAGATTTACTAAATACTAATTTTTGGAAAAATGCCCTTGGAGTTGTAAGCAAAATGTTAACAAATGCCACAGAAAAGCATATGAGGCGATAGTGCTGCTTTGTTCGTTTCAAAAAAAAGCATCCTGAAATGCCAGGGTCGAAATATTTCGGCGACGCCAAAACACCCTGCACGTAACCTGGAGGAAGTAAAATGGATCTGCCAGGTGACACTTCAACCTGATCGCGTAAGCCGATCTGCACGAATTTTATCAAATTATATATTAGACGTATCTCTAAAACTATAAGTAAATACGGTAAGATCACTTTCTAAATGTGGTCAGAATAACAGGAGTCGACTGTAGTCAAGAAGAGGAGACAAGTTGCCGAGGGCTTCCAGTTGTAGCCACAGAAATCTATGCGATACGTTGTCAAAGGTTTCGAGAAGGTCAAAGATCACAACCACTGATTGCTCGTCCTTACGAAAAGAGTGACAACGTTAACAGAAGGTAACAAAGGTTGTTTAAGAAGGTCACAACATAAACCCTAGTCCCAGCAGTTTATCCTGCGGAAGCAGTGCTTCTATGGGCTTTGATTGTGGACGAAATATAGATGGAGTGTAGGAAATTTGTAGAAGTTATAGTTTAGTGGAAAATTTAGTTGAGCTTGTTTCCCGCGGACTCTGGTAGTATTTTCCTCATAGAAACTGAAGGGAAATACCAAGATTACTCCATAATGGCCAGTTGGACCTAAATAAATTTAAAATTGAGGAACCCTAACTACTATTTATATTTATCATGATTTTCAAGAAACGTGAATTTTAGGATTGGTTTTTTCTTACCAAAGGTAAGGGCAATCTACAGATATACAAATCAAACATTTCCTTCCTCGAAACAACAAAATAAAAAGTCTTTCATCAATAAGTAACCCATATACCACTATGCATTGTAACTCCCCGCCAGGAAAACCCTATAACCATCGTTTCCTACAAAAAATTGCTAAAACTTAAAATACCTTTGGCGAAAAACTAATTGACATATTTAAACTTCACACCATCTTTCATTAAAATTTTATTTGGTTGTATACAAGCATCTTACTTAGCGATAGTCCATTCAGTATCTTTTATACCGATGACAAAGTGGCACGTTTCAGAAGGAGGATATAATGTTCAAACCAATCAAAGGCCTGAGTGAACTCAGCACAGACTGAATACAGGGCAAACCCCCGTAATAAGATTGTACCACATAATAAACTGAGGTCTGGCAAGTGTCACAAGGTATTTTTATTTCAAGAAACTCACACTGACCTCCATTGGGGAGGTGGGTCTTTGTCAAATGATGTATCATCTTCTCTTCGAGTCAGGAATACAAACACTTAAGGGAACTAATGGCTAAGCAGCCAAGAGGATGCTGGACACTGTCTAAGCACCCGAAATGGGAATGCCATCAGCTTCCAAAGAAAGCGATGTTTAGGCTAAGTGAACCCTTACGAATTTATTATATGGAGAACTTAATGGTACTAATTATATTGCCTTAGTATTGTTAAAACTATAAATCTGGTTCAGATTCCGTAGTAAGATGTTTTACAATGACTGTACTTCACAACTTAGCTGCTCGTCGTTTGGACGAGGGCCGATGATAAGGAATTTCAGCAACAGCTTAAACTGCGTTTATTTCGTGTTCCAGTGTTCCTCACGTCTACAAATAATGGTAAACGCCTTTTTTAAAAACATCTACAATCCCTAGATGCCCAGTTAACGAAATAGTGGATCGATGTTTAAATTGTTACCTCAATATCTTGAGAATTGGCAAAAGAAGGTGAGGGATGGTGAATTCGGCATTGGAATGTTTGCCAATCTATGATGGCACAAATTCCAGCAGCTCACTAGTAACGACCGGCATGAATTAAAAAAGAACATTCAGCTTTTTCAATGAAGGAGAGGCTCTACCCTAATTCATAAGTTAACAAAATTGATGATTAACACGAGGCCATACGCATAAAAGTTATTGACTGAGCAAAAGCCTGCTGCGTTCTATCCTATCGTTTTTACTGGAAATATTATGAAGGTTTAAATGTTGACACATTAAGAATATCAAGGAACGCACACTTCCTGTTGTGTCTTGAATCTCAGTCTAGATCCATTGCAGACAGTCATATAGATAATTAAAGCAAATAATAAAGTGTGCCGGATGAATAAAAGGGGGACCAAGAAGATCACTGTACAAAAAATACCTAAGGCGAAGTTTTTAACTCAGCGATAATGCCCTTCTGTCTATACGAAAAAAGATAATATGCACAGATGAATTTCAGAAGTGCTGCAAGCAAATTTCCTAATGTTTTTAATGTTTTATTATTCCTTCCATGCCAGCCGGATCGCATTTCCCAAAATTTTTGAGTAAATATGAGCAATATTAGGCATATTAAGTACTTAAAAGCACAATAAGAATAAATAATTGTTGGTTCAGAAATATAAAATTTTTTCGATAATTCCGAGATTGCGGAGACGTCAAAAATAGCTATCAATTAGAACAATAAATTCAAATAGTTTGTTAAGTATAAAACAGTAACAGCCACTTTCCTTATACAAAAGAATTCACCTTTAGGCAAAGTATTTTGTATATGTGGTAATGATTGGATGCAAAGTTATTGCATATCGCAGAAAAAAGTCTCTCTATTCGTTTTGTTATTTTCGCTGCATTCATTCATAATTTTAATAATTGGCCGTATCTTCGAAGTTTGCATCAACCCCTTCAAAATACGATAAATTTTAACAGAATTTACCAAAAAGTGAGAATTTGGGTACTATTTTCTATGCAGATGGCCATGTTGGTCGATCTTGGAAATACATCAAAACAGCCAAACACATTTCTGAGCATACAACATGTCTGCTAGGTACAACACAAATTTTTATACCTAAGATTAATAACAAAAGTTTTTTACTGATAGATATTCTTTTTAAAAGTGCTTTTATTGGATATTTAGCTGAAAAATTTGAAGTGTATGTTAAATTTTTCCAAGGTAGTCTAACAGACAAATTGTGGACTTTTGACAATTTATATACTTTATATGAAAAAGAACTATAACATTTGACTCGCGATGGAAGAACATAACATCAACTGTATAGCGGAGTACTTTTCACCTAAGGGGCTTAATTTTAAGATTAGTAAGAAGCGTGAAACGGTTGAAAAAGCTGGCACATATTTGACCATTTTTGAAATAATTTTTATTTTTCTGTGTGTTGCGTTTCTGGAAAATGCTTGATTGAATGTATGGTTTACAAAAAACTATATTTCTACATTGCATATATTCAATAAGGCCTCCTTAAAAGCTGTCATTGCGCTTACACATAACACATTTGTTAAAGCGCAAAGCCAGTTGTGCGGTAAAAGAACATGTTCTACTAAGAAAAATTCTGTAACTGCATTTTTTGCAATAACAATTTACGGAATAATTAAATATAATTGGGACAAACTTTTTCCGTGCTGGAATGGATTATGATTTCATCTTTTTCTATTCATGGAATTCTTCCACAGCAAAATTTATATAAGAAGAAAGTTACGTCCTGTCTTTCCTTTAAGCATACGAAATATATTTTCTTGAAACATACACATGACTTAGCAAAAATGGGAGCCTGTTTTCACAAATAACTTTAAATAAGAGGACAGTTTTCCAAAAAAGCCCTTTTTATTATTAAATCAACTTGTTTGATAATTTTACCTGTCCAGATATACGCCAAACTACCCAGTTAAATTAAGTCCTGAAACTGGTTGGTAGGATTTGCAGAACTGTATTTATTTGTTCAGTGTCTAATTGTGTTCACGCAATTGATTTATGAGAAGTGGTGAAAGTAATCAAAGCAAATGTATTTAATAAAAGCTGTCACGAGTTCGATGTTTGATATGACGCCACTTGGGTCTAGATTTGAACCAGATACTTTCTTTAAAAAAAGGAACATCTAACAGGAGCACAGATGAAAAGGTGATTTAAATCACATTCTAACGCATTTTTCACGCTGCTAAGATCGGCTTTACTGTTGAAGTAGTCCATGTTTTCCATCTTCAGAATTCCAATGAAGAGGAGCGTCTACCATAGGCTACATAATAAATACAATTTCTCCATAGAGGACTTAATTTCAAGGGTGTGTTGGATTTTTGAAGTTTTATTAAACACGTTCTTTGTATATATTAACTGTTTGCTTTTACCGAAGACGTTGATTTTATACTTCATTAATTTAAGTCCACAAATCTCTATTAGAACGATTTGTAGTTGCAAAAATTGAGCAAAAAGTGTTTAGTTTCAAAGAACGATCGAGTTTTTTTGTTTTTTTTATTAGGATGCAATGAACTAAATCCGCGTTTTTTCTATATATGAAAGAAACATAGATCCACTATCGATTAGTCCGCGCGTTTGAAGAACATTGTGCGCATAGGAACATACCTCCTGGAAAGGAGGGAAGCGTCATTTAATCACCGTCCAACGTGCTAACGAGACAATATATATGGGCAGTCTATATGCTATTGTGTCATTGTGTCCGCAAAATGGCAATCACCGTGGGCGTCTTCTTTCATGCTCTCCTCCTCCTGCTGTTCGTCATTGGGTCTCCCACCGGTAAGTATCGCGTTGCCTTTGAGAAACATTTTCTTCGGTAAGGCTTGCCGTTAGGTTCTCGAGTAGTCCGTATGGTTTTGATTTTGGCACAGCATAGCTTGTACATCGCGCAATTGGAAACACACTGACACCCAAAATGCATATTGTTCGATGCAATTTCTGCGTGTTCACAGATAGCAACCGTGACATTTTACCTAATATTTCAAAACTTTTACCGCATTAAGTAAAACAATCCTACATATACATTGACAGGTTATTTTATGGAGTTATTTAATGTATTCAAACAAAGTTTCGCAATGAAGTTATAATACATAATTCGGTTCAAACCAGTGGTAAACAAAGGCAAACTATCTTAATTTTACATTCGCTCAGAGCATTTTCCCTTCAAATGTAGCTTGACATTCAGTTTTTTCTACGATAACCAGTTATTTTTTACAAAAAGGTGAATATGTAATAGTAGCCACTCGGAACTTGAAAGCCACAGTTTTTCATAATATTTTTTCAATAGCACAAAAATATAATTCAATTTGACTAAAAATGCTTCGAGATTGACATTATTTGCTGGCAAACATGTTCCAAGTTTCCACATCCTTTTCCTCAGACATTTAGCATGGCGTGATGACAGTCAACTTACCATAACATACCATATCCGAAATTATTGCCCTTTTTTTAATTATAGAAAAAACATGGGAAATAGATGAGTACAGAGCCTTTTCGTCTGAACTTCGTCGGTGTACAGAAGTAAAGGTAGGGCACTACCGCTGGCGAGGACTAATAAGGCAAGTTTTGTGCAGAGTTCTTCTTTAGTTCCTTGTCTTAGTCGAATCCGCTGTTTGATTTATAAGAATAACCTAGAAGACTGCCTGCGTTTGCTCAATGATTAAATCCCAGAACCAGCAGGCGATTGTTTTTTTCCAACAACATAGATGATTTATCACTCAGCCCCCATCGTATTTCCGATAGCAAACGTTAAGGTCAACAGGCTCCTGGTGCTGTGGTGGTGATTTGCACTGAATGCCCAACGGGCGATCCATACCTGGGAATGGTTACGTCTGGTTGATAACGCGTTATAAGCCAGAATTAGCCATTTCGGTCACCCCTTTCTTTGTCAGTTCCACTCCACCTACATGCATATGCTCTACACGCGAGCTAGAACCCGGAGATCTCGTCAGTAAAAAGGACGTGGAACACTCGCTTTATAAAGTCGTCCAAATTGCGTCTGCTGATGCAACTGAGGAAGCAGACTTATTGGCATGCCTTAATGATGTAATCGTAACATACAAGTTGTTGCCGGATATAATCTTCCTTTAAATCCCGGTTACACTTTTAAAGTCATCTTTCGAGGCCAGAGGCCCTTCCAGAGGTATTCTCGGGAGATCACTTGAGGGGTTGGCTGAACTCAATGGCATTGACGCTAAGGTCATTGCGGTACCCTGAACTCGGGTATGTACATCCCTGAAGCAAATTTCCGTTGTTTACGTCTGCAGTCTACCCTCACAATAGTGATTTTCAACACTGTTAATCGACGACTCACAGTCCATTTCGACGCTCGAAACGTCCTCTTCAATAGAAGGTCGCTTAGCCCTGTTCGACAAAAGCGTGCTTCGCCCAGCGCCTCACATTACGCCGCGAATCTTGCTTAAATATGGTGAATAAATCTATATTATGGGTAAAAAACAAAAACAGCGTATAACAGAGCAAAGGTATAACATTAATCAGCAAACGTTAACTTGATTCAAAGAGTTATATTGTGCACAGTGTCCTGTGAACGATGGTATATTTGCAAACAGCAATTGAGCAGATGCAACGCAGGGAAAGGCGCGTGCAGTCACCGTCACACACCAGCGAGTAATGAGCGATTCATCCTTGGCTGTTAGGACCGCGCCGGCGCCGTTGCCCCTGCTTCGCGTGTTTGACACGCCAAGGTTCCGTAACATAAATGCCAATAACCTTCAACGAATGAGCATGCGAGCAGGCCAAAACACGACAGCCAATCAAATGCCGTGAAAGCACTATCGCGACCAGTCCGGCATTGTCGCTATTAAAACCGACATAGATACCGGATCGATGTTAACTAGGGTCATCCAATCACCGTCCAACGTGCTCACAAGACAATATAAATTGGTGGTCTATGCGCCCTTGTGTCATTGTGTCCGCAACATGGCAATCACCGTATGTGTCTTCTTTCATGCTGTCTTCCTCCTGTTGTTCGTCGTTGGGTCTCACGCCAGTAAGTATCCCGTCGCCTTTGAGAAACATATTCCTTCAGTTAAACTTGTCGTTAGATTTTCGAATATTCCATATGGCTTTCATTTTGGAATAGGATGGTTTGTACACCTTGTACTTTGGAACACACTGACGCCCACACAACTCGCTTGCTATTTCAATTCAGGTTGCTCAATGCAATCGTCTAACCGACAGCATATATGGAGACACAAAAACCCGATACCGGCAACAGAGTAATCAGAAGTATTTTAATAAGTACAGAATCACACCTACATGTTTTCTGAAAGAAGGTCCTCCAGGTTCAAGCATTTGGTTCGGTGAAATGTAAACAGGTCCCCTTTTACTAAAATATGTATTGGTAGCTGGACAATGGTATCGATTCAGTAAAAAAAATTGTTTTGAAACTGATCCCCTAACTTTTAATGAAATATTAAGCAGCGTGAATACTTTCACACGCAATTTATGCTATATTTTTTTGGAAAATGTAGATCAGCTTTCTATTATATCATTATTTCGCTTGGTCATTTCAATTTTTTTTATAATTTAATAATGACTGGTTAATTCAGTCAGTTATTGAACTGCATCATATTACATACTACATAATTCGTGAATACAAATCGCTTTCGGTTTTTACCGTACCACCAATCATGTGAAATTTAATGATCAAGTGTGTTTTGTGCATGGGGTTTTTAATTCATAAAGCAGCGGATACAAAGGGACGCCTAAGTTCAGTTTTACATCACTTTGACTCCGTCGGGCTACTTCTAAACGCAACTTGGCACCCAAGCCGGTAAGGCCAAAAGCAGAATAAGATGATCCTCTCCGAAATTGCCATTAGAGAATCAAAACACGTTTTCCACCACCCTTGAGTCACCCCTAAATTTGTCCAGATTTTGAGGCTGTCGTATGCGTAAGTTCTTTTAACGGTAAAAAGTATCACGTTAAGTGAAAAGAAAACTACATTATAAAATTATGCTGATTTGCTTCATCTCCTTCGCTACGAATGACCTTGCAGAGTTTTAAATCGTCGGCAAACATTGCGGTTTCGCAGTCTTATCCACTTATGCAGTCGTCGATATATATAAGGAAACGGATAGAACCCAGAACAGAACCCTGGGGGACCCCACTATCAACTGCCACCTCCGCCGATCGCTGACCACCAATAAGTACGGTTTGAGTTTGGCAAGTCAGAAAGTTTTCGATCCATCGCAAAAGGTTGCCTCGTACCCCTATACGTCTAAGTTTGTATAGCAGACGTTGATGCGGCAGAGTGTCTAATGCCTTCTTGAAATCTATGAAGACTGCGTGCACCATGTTTCCTTGATCGAGTACTATGGTCGATTGCCCTAGACAGAAGAGCAGATTTGTCAAGCAGGACCGTCCTCTACGGAATCAGTGCTGTTTATCAGAAAGAAGTCGATGACACTCTAAGAATTGCATCAACCCTATTTTGATATTTTGCTCGATGATTTGCATCATATTGCAGTACGGCTTATTGACCTGTAGTTGTGTGTGGACGCTAGACGCCCACTTTTGTGTATGGACGAGATCCACGCTGTCTTCCAGTCGCATAGCAGTTGGCCTGTGTTTAGGGAGGCCTGAAATTGTAACTGCAGGGGTTCTGCCAACTCCATGGCTAGCTCTTCCAACAGCTTTGCAGGTAAGCCGTCCGGTCCTAGCGACTTCATGTCCTGGAACTTAAGAAGTTTTTGCAGGACAGTAACTTCTGTAAGCACAACTGAGTTAATACTCGGAATCTCCTCGGTAATAAAATTGGTAACGATTAGCTGGACCTCAATCTTGAAAACCGACTGAAAAACACCGGATAGATGCTCGGCCTTTGCTTTGTTCTCGCAAATTTCGGCGCCGTCATCCGTTTTTAACAACGGGATGGGGTCTCAATTTCGGGTAGATCGCCTCATGTAGTTGCAGAAAAGCTTCGGATTTCCTACAGCCCGGTTTATTAGGTCACTCTCGAAACTTTGGCGGGTTTTTAGTACAAGCCCTTTAACCTTATTTGTTTTCGCTTTGTATTTGTTGTACAACTCAGTGGCCTCCTCTCTCCGATACGTTCGGAACTGCTTTCGTTCACGGTTAACCTCCCTCTTCAGCGTTTTTATTAGCCACTGGGGCCTATTTGTGGCTTTTATTTTCGAGATTGGGTAGAAACTGGTGATTAGCCATTGTAGTACTGTCTCTAATACCGTCCAATCCTCGTGGACACACTCGGTGAATGCCTCGCTTCAGTCTACGCTGCGCACTTCGGTTCTTATTTGGTTACTGTTCCCGCGCCATATGTTGTGTCTAACGGTCACGCTACGATCAGGTACAGAGAAGAGGAAGTACTTTCACTGTAGTACTACGTGGTCGCTTTTGCCTAGGGGAGGTAACAATCGATGACGTCAACACTGTCAGGCACTTTTGACAGTACAGTATCTAGGCCGTTAGCCTGTTGCCCTTCAGGCTGCCTGGTCGGAGATAAGACGTGTTGTGATAGAAAGGCTTTGTCTACCGTGCGTAGGAGTCGGCGATCCACACTTAATTCTGACCCCATCGCAGAACTGAGGTTCCAGTCGATATTCGAAGCCTTAAAGTCGCCAATAATCATGACATTTGATCGCACGGCAAGTGCTTTAACTTCCTCAATCAGGCAATTGTCTGACTCTGGGTCGTTCTACTGTGTTCGATAAACTGCCAAGATGTCAAGGGCTTGAGACCCTGGCATTCTGATGGTGAGCCAAAGGGCTTCTATATTGGACGCGAGCTGGTCAGTTTTGTTTGACAAGTGCAGGTCATGTCTAAAATAGGTGAGCAACCCCCCACCCTGACGCCTGGCTCTGTTTTTTCGGAACAGCTGAAAACCGGGAAGAGCAACTTCCCGACCGTCTTTCTTTGTGAATAACCATCTTTCTGTTATACAGACCACATCTGGTTCCGCTTGGTACATGGTAATCTTAAGCTCGTCAAATTTAGACAGCAGACTTTTTCCATTGGTGTACATGCACTTTAGTTTCCTTTGTCAGCTTGTTTGGGTAGTTTTTACGTTCGGGCTCAACCTTCCCCCTACTAAGTCGATTACGTGCTAATCCGGAACGGACCTGTCCAAGGTTAGAACAATGGACGTTGCATAACTAAGTTGTTGTAAATAACCACGTCTTGTTCTCCTTTGCTGTGTTGCTCCTTCATTTCTAAAACGAGTTGACGACTTTTGTCTCGTTCTGCAACTGAGACATCCTGCTGAAAAAAAAACTCCCGGGTGAGACTCTTTCATTCTAAAAAGCTAAGACAGAATGCGCTTTTCATCTTGGCTGCTGGCCATGAAAAACTTCAGAGGTCAGGGACGCATCGATCCAGTGGGCCCCTCTAACCGTTTTACAAGGCGTAATGCCTTAACGCACTCGATTGTTACGTTGTGTCCCAGCATTTTGTCCATTAAACGCACCGAAAAGCTGGATGTCTGCGAAATGTCGATCCATGGGAGTGGTTGCAGTTGATTCTGCCAATCCCTGTATTTTGACGTTAGATTCTCTCTAAGCGACATTTTTTACGCCTACGGCATTGTCGCTTACTTTATAAGTAACAGTTCGTGTGCTGCTATTTTGACGGTAATGTTTGAGACCGGAGTATATTGGTGCAGTACCAGCCTCGTTTTCTTTTGCGGGCCTCGGGCTCGGGCTGGCCGATGTTGTTGCTTCCCGGCCATGGACTTCGGTGCGATTTCCATGCAGTTTTGCGGGGCCGGGTGCTAAAACTTTGAGGGCATCAGCACTCGTATTTTTTATCAACAGCGAGCTTGCTCAAATTTGCCTCAACTGTGGCAACTGTCAGTTTTTGGGGCCTTCACCCCGGGTGTTGGCAGGCTCTTGCCTGTTTTTGTGTGCGCCTTTACTTGAAGTATTGACGCACCTGCATTTACTTTGCTGGCAGTGAGGGTTTTCAAATGTACCTTAACTGCGTCTGCTTGGTTAGCTGTTTGGTCCTTTACTTCAAGTGTTGGCACACTCGTGTCTTTTGCTGTGGAAGTCTTAACTTTAGGTGCTAGCACACTCTTATCGTTTTATCGACTGTAAATATATTCAAATTTTCCGCAGCTGCTGCAATTTGGCCAACGTTGGAGGCCTTCACTCTAACTGTTGACCCCCTTGTGTCATCTTTTTCGGCTGGAAGGTTTTTTACATTCGCCGCATTTACGTGCAGTTTTTTCGTCCTCACAGTACGCAGTTATCACGGCGCAGATATTGGGCCCTTGGCAACTTTTTGTTCCTCTCGAATATTTATTCGTGCGGTTTTGTTGATTATAGCCCTGGATAAGGGTGAGATCGATTCTGCGGAAGGACGTTTCATCCGCCTTTTGGAAACTTTAACGGTCCTGGGGCTCAAGCTTGCCTGACACTGTACACTCTGGCACGTTTCTGTATGCTTTTCCTCCGATTTGGGCGTGTCTGGACCTATTACGTGTTGGCTGCTAGTAAGCGCCCTAAATGTTGATAAGAGCTGTGGATTACAACTTGTTTCGTCAATTGGCCTTAGCTTGTCGAGTTTAATCAGTTCTGCAAGTATTTCTGATGGTGGGTTCGTAAGACACTCCAGTCCTATTAATTTTGCCGCATCTCTTTGCTGTGATTATAACCCTCTGGGTATATTGTGTCACCAGTGTTAGTGCACGTAACTTCCGGCTGCCCTCGCAGCCCAGTTGCGGTGGCCGAGGAGTCTAGACGGTCACCCCCTGAGGCAAGCGTGCGCGGATCGATGCCACCTCTACAATCGACTTTTTCCTCAGGCGTGACAGTCGTGTCATGTATGTCTGCGTTCCCATGGGGTTGATTTTGGATTTTGCAAGCACAGATAACAAAAAAAAATTTGGATAGCCTACAGTTATGTTGCACTTTTATTCTACTCTAATATCCTAAGTTTGGGTTAAAATTTCGGAATCTATATTGTCTATATTAGTAGAAACTATTTTGGGTTGACCAGTGCAGGAAAGACAGCAAACATATAGGTAAGCCAATACTTATGTAGTGCTTGTCTTCTAATCTGATATCCAAAGTGTCACATTGATAGTGTCTACAATACTGAAAACGGTTTGATCGCGTAACTAAAAACAACGTAGTCTGATCTGTGAGTACGCAAAAATTATACACAGGCAGTATATAAATTGATGCACAGCAGCTCATAATTTTAGACTCAGCCTCTCCGCAGATATTCCTCAGTGACCCTGAAGAATTTGATTGGGTCAGGTACAGTGTGTAAACCAAGCCAAGAATCCCAGCAGGCTGCTCGATTTATAGAAAAATTCCTGGTCCAACTGAGAGGGTAATGAAGGAAATTGGACGGAGGATCGTATAACACAGTGTGCTTTTTTATTAAGTTTTACTTTGAAGACGATTTTGTTCGACGTAGAATTTGAAATAACTTTGCCTACGTCTTGCTCAAAAATTCACACCGCGTGGGTTCAATTCAGTTCGGTTCCAGTGGTGATTGCTTAAAAAATCTTACTTGTGCAGTCTGCTTGCTGTTCTCTATTGGTTGCTTCCATACGATCGGTTAAGTTGGGCCTTCCCTACTATGCAGGTTTTACTCCCGCGGACGCCGGGAGTTTTTTTTTATTGGGTTAACTGAAACCGAACACTAACACTGCACGGGAGATAAGCAGGTTTTGTTTGCAATTACTATGGAGAAGGGGTCCTAGTAAAGGTAGCCATTCGAAAAATGTTAAGCCTACGATGATGACAGAAGTCTTAGGAAAGCCAAAGCAGTAGAAACAATAGATTGCTTACAGAAGAGTTAGGGGAAATTAGCCATTTAGTCTTGCCTGTCGTTCAATCGTGAGAGCGTGACGCCGTCCCAAGTGTCCGTAAGTGCAGTAATTGATTGACGACCGCAGTGCGCTTTGGGAAGGTGATTGGCCATGAACGCTTCGGTACCCTGCTAGGCCAAACCTTTCTCGAGTGCATTTATGCGTCCGAGCCGCTCGAGGGCAAAGATTGCGCCTCGCGCGCGTGCAGGAACCGAGCAGGTCGAGCAAATGGGTCAAGCGCGAATGGACGACGAAGATTTTTCTTCCCATATCACATCTGTGGCGTCAAGCATTTAAAAGAGGTGGGCTATCGAATCGTTACAGCCTGCTGCCTTAATACTCCTAGATGCGAGCCAAAACGCAATTTCACCCGGTGAGCTTGAAAATCATGTTCGCTTGGAATGAAAATGACACTTCATTCCGTTCAGGGCCTCAGACAGTATCTGCTTGATGCTTTCGTTTTCCTGATTTTGAGCGGCGTGCACAGCTGCATTTGACGCATTTTTTGTACAGTTACATTTCACTTCTGTAGACATTTCGAGCAAAACATTTACCTTCTTTTACCTTCTTTTTTATTCCACGGCTACGTTTTCACCTCCTGTGGAGGGGAAGGTGTCATATTAAGTCTAGCCTATCGTCTAAATCAGCTATTTGGGCGTGGAAATTTATTTCGGTCTTCCTCATTATGTCAGTCAACTTGTGTGAATAAGGAAAGCCGGTGATATAGAAGGACGGAGGGGTCGACGAATCACAAGTCTACTTTTACCTTGGTCCAATTAAAACAAAACTCGCAGTCTCTGAACCACCTTGTCTTGCTTTAAGCCGTCGGCATCATCAAAGTGCGCATGTAGACATGTAGATACATGTATCGGTGGACATTGCTTTAAGTGGGAAGCGGTGAGTAATAGTCAAGACAACGTAATTTGGAAACCTGATTGGTCATTGCATCATATTTGATAATGCACGCATAGGAGCAGCATGCCTTAGGGATGCACGAGAGCTGGGGATGTCAAGTTTAACATACAGTGCTTTGATGAACAACATGAGCAGAGGCGTTTCAAGAGGAAAATACTTGTTTCCAACGAGCAAAAGGTAGTGTGTCAAGATCAACACACTTGACTTACGTACAAAGCCGGATACTCACAAAATTTGTTCCCTGAACAAACCGTACTACAGTATTCCTCTCCTTAGTCGCCACCTGGGTCTAAATCCATCTGCTTGCACAGTAACGTTGTGACTAGCAAAGCAGACAATCGTCGAAAATCTTCCTAAACGAGATCGGACCAACCAAACTCCTACAACAGTGGTGCTGGTGAAATTTTCAGACGCTAGCACACACGAAGGAGCAAAGGCTGAGTAGCTAAGTTATATTGCATCACATTTGCTTTGATACCAGTATTGAAGTTAATTACTGCATAGTTAGAAATTAAACTAGCTCAGTTATTACGCCTGCTTTTACCAACCCTGAACAAAGTTTCCACGTTTAGAAATTGCTTTACTAGTCCGTCAAAGTTCTGCTTCTTAAATTCTAAAACAAATCGTCTTAAGTAAGGAGAATCGCCTTTAACGTATTCTTACATTAGCTAAGCGACGACTTAGGCTATCTGTCTCGTATATAAAGTAAAGCTTCACATCTGAATCCATTTTTGCGGAAATTTCCCTTGTCGTGCGAAAATAATGCAAACGGGAAGTCAAATCCAACATTAGCCACGAGAGCGGCTCGAACTCAAAACCCCTTCAACAGAAGACCGTGATGCTTACCGCTTCGCTATCACCACATGCTGCAACGGGCGATCAAAAAGCTTGACTAATTGGGTGCGATCGACGCACACAGAGAACCGATGCGAAGGATATCATATTCCAGCCTCTAGGTATAGCAAAGTTGAAGGTAAAATGGAAAATATGAAAAACACTTCTCCAGCAGACCATCGCTGCGATGGAAAAAGTTATGACTTCAATGCATACCTATGGACCGCCTAAAGAAGAACAGAGGATGCATATGCCAGAAGTACAGGCCGCCATAGTGGACAACATAGACACCGGTAAGACAACTTCAGATAGATTCAATGATCAAGCAGTCACACTATCCGTTTCGAGCTCTAAGCCCACTGCAGCGAAGGCGACCAAAACTGTACTTCAGGACTCCCGTCAGGAGGGTTATCATGGTGTAGTTGTTCAGGGGTTGCAAGAAGCAACTTCAGCCAGTTCTGACGACCAAGCAGTCACACTACACAGTTCGAGCTCCAGGTCCACTGCAGCAAAGGTGGCGAAAACCTCAGCTAAAGGCACACGACACCGAGAGGATCATGAATACTGTCTAGTTGTACAGGGCTTAAAAGAAGCCATTTCAGACCGCTCAAACGACCAGAAGGTTCCGGACTTGGTTTCCTTTAACAATGTCCCGAGCGAGCTGTTCTCGCCAGGTAACTATTTGAAGTGCTCAAGTCATTTCGTATCGGGAAAAGGCCGGCAGATACTGCAGAAATGGCCCGACCCAGACCGCTGAAAATACTATTTTTAAACAAGGGACATGTTCAGGTAATCCTGTCTAAAAAATCTAACCTACGTCACGCGCATAAAGAGGTTTTTTTCAATCGGACAACTCCCTGGAGGAACGGCTGAAACGCCGAGAACAAGTAGCGGCACTACAGTCGAGGAACAAGAATGGCGAGGAAGGCATGAAAATCTTCAACGGGAAGATAATTCAGGAGAAAACATTGAACCAAACCGTAATACTCCGAACGACAGTCAGGAAGTGACTGTCACAACTGGATTACACCGTACAAAGAAACTAAAGTGCATGTACACTAATGCACACAGTCTGCTCTCAAAATTAGATGAGCTTAAGATTATTACGTGCCAACTGTAACCTGATGTCGTCTGCATAACAGAAACATGGTTGTCCACGAAGGTAGGCCACCAGGCACTTGCTCTCCCCGGGTTTCAATTTTTCCGAAAAAATAGAGTCGGGCGTCAAGGTGGGTGTGTACTCACCTATGTTAGACACAGCCTGCTCATGTCAGACAAATCCGAAAGCCTTTCGGGCGATATAGAGGCAATATGGCTCACCGTTAGAACACCGGGGTCACAGACCCTTGACATCATGGCGGTCTACCTTCCACCATCGAGCAACCAGCAGTCAGACAATAGTCTGATCGAAGGAGTCGAAGAAATTGCTAAGGGATCCGATTTCATGGTCATGGGTGACTTTAACACCCCCATATCGACTGGAATGTGAGTTCTGCGCCCGGCTCAGAAGTAAATTTCGATCGACGACTCCTGCGCACAGTGCAGGCATCTTTCATAACGCAACACGTCCTATATCCGACCAGACTACACGAAGGGCAACAAGCTAATTGCTTAGACTTAGTACTTACCAAAGGACATGATAGCATGGACATTGTAAAGTGTTTACCACCTCTCGGAAAAAGTGATCACGTAGTGCTACAGTGATAATATTTACGCTTCTCTGTGCCTGATCGTAGTGCGGTAACCAGACGCAACATCTGGAGAGGGACTTTACACAAATGAAAACCACAGTGAGCGAGATAGACTGGAACGAACTTTTCACCGGGTGCGTTCTCGATGATTGGTCGGCATCCAAAGCCGCATTACACGGACTAATTACCGATTTCTGTCCTATCACGGTAAAGAAAGTAACAAATAGGCCTCGATGGCTACCGCCGACACTAAAGAGGGAAGTCAACCGCGAAGGAAGGATGTTCAAAATCTATCGCAGAGAGAGGACCCCCGAATCGTACAATAGGTATAAGGCGCAGATAAACAAGGTTAAGAGCCTGATACGAATAAGCCGACAAAACTTCGAGAGTAATCTAATAAATCGTGCGGTAGGAAACACAAAGCTTTTCTACAGCCACGTTAGGCAATGTACTCGAAATAGAGATCCTAGTCTTCTGCTAAAAACAGACGACGGTGTAGAAATTTCCGAGATTAACGAAAAGGGGGAATCTCTATCCCGCTTCTTCCAGTCGGTCTTTATGACAGAGGCTTAGTTCACCGCTATTAACTACACTGTGGGTGTGATCCATACCGTAGACTCGGTTTCACTCATGGAAGCTACCGTTCGGCGAGAACTTCTACAGCTTAAAGAAACGAAGTCGTCAGGTCCGGATGAGGTAACTGCAAAGCTATTAAAAGAGCTAGCCATAGAGTTGTCGGTACCCCTGTACCTACACTTCCGAGCTTCTCTTAATACTGGGCAAGTGCCACCAGATTGGAAGGCAGCGTGGCTCTCACCCATCCACAAAAGTGGGAGTCGGGCGTCCGCAAATAACTATAGACCGGTCAGCCTCACCTCAATAACCTGCAAGCTTATGGAACGCATAGTCAAACGCGAGCTGATGCACTTTTTGAGCAATATAAAATTCTTTCTGATAAGCAGCACGAATTCCGCAGGGGAAGGTCCTGCTTGACTAATCTGCTCTTTTGTCGAGAACAATGGACCAGAGCGATCGATGAAGAGAATACGGTGCATACAGTCTTGACTTCAAGAAGGCCTTTGCCACGGTGCCTCATCAACGTCTTTTATACAAGCTCAGCCGCATAGGGGCAAGAGGAAACCTTTTGCAGTGGATCGCAAACTTCTTGACTGGTCGTACTCAGACCGTATGTATTGGCAAACAGCGGTCGGCGGAGGTAACAGTTGAGAGCGGGGTTCCACAGGGCTCTATTCTTGGCCCTCAGAGGTCGCTAAGCGACAAGCCTGATATCGCTCAAGTACGAGCCTCAAGGCACTTCCGGGACAAGTATGTACCCTTAGCATATAGATCGCATGATCCGCCCATCCGGCTCAGAGGGGGGTCTGGTGGTAGTAACATTACCGTAGACGATTTAACGACCCACGGACAGGCAACGGATGACACACACTGGCGCCAGCCACCCACAATGGAGGAGTCGCAGCCAATCCATGGACAGCACGAAGTTCAGCGCTCGTGCGTCAGCCATCGCTACAACACCAGATGGGCTGCGCGGCATTCCAACTCTCGGCAAGCAGAAACACACAACCCATCACTCTGATGATGAAAAATAGTGTATTTTCGAAACGTTTGCACAATACGAGTGTGGTCCACGACAGCGCCTCGCTTTCTTCTTCGCCTTCTTTGGGAGATGATGATCGGGATAGTTAATCTGGATCTCGTATCTTCACCTATATATATATAAGTGTAAGCAGTAGAAATGGGAAAAAGTACGCTGTTAGACACGCTGTTTTTAATGATCGCTCGGAAAACCTGATGCTTTAAAGAACAAATACTAATTAAACATTTAAAGTAGTAATATTATTGGAAATTTTCGCCGGCATTCACCTCGGGGTATATGGCGCACTACTGTATCGATCTAATTTTCGCTTGAAAACCTCTAAGGAATCCGACATAGGGACATCACGAAAAAGCGTTTTCGACGACTTTACCACCTTTTTTGAGAAGAAATGCTTCTCCGAGCCCAGCCTCAGCCCAGTCACCCTTACTTTGAGAGAATGACCCGTCAAGTTTGTTAGTGTTGCTAATCCGAAGAAATCTCCTGATTTAAGAAAACATTCCCAAAGACCTCGAACGCAGAATGTTAGCATCAGGTTTCCTGTGGAGCAACCAAGATCACAGTGAAAAGTAATAGCGTATGATATGATATATTGATATGTATTTTGTTTTAATAGAATAAATATCTTTATATATTTAATTATTTCATCCTTTTTATTAAATCGGGCCAATGTACACATCCTTTCATTCGCAGCTGGTCAAAAGGTACGAGATATAAGATTTCCTGATATCGGAAGTTACTCAATCAATGTTCAATGGAGGGCCCCGGAAATGCCGTATGGTGAAATAACATCCTACCGCGTTGAAACTACGGACGCAGAAGGAACTATGAAGACTGAAACAGACGTGTATGAGACTGAAGAAACAATAAGTAATTTGAGTCCATTCACGACGTACAACATATCAGTCCGGACAATAAACAAACTGAGTTCTGCTAGGAACTATTACGGCGGAGTCG
>JAYGXS010000003.1:85960677-85990735 GCA_036362985.1 Ligula intestinalis | reverse complement strand
TTCCCTATTCGAAATGCCTTAAGAATGTGGAAAGACTCGCCTGGTTTTAGCAACGGTTTGGCGTAAACTCTCATAAGACCCACGTTATGGTCAATTCGTTCTTGTGCAATTGACGACTAGGACTCTGGGGCCCCTTAACAACTATTTAACGTTTGCGACTCAATATAGCATATGTTGCGAGCTCACGTGTTTCGGCCGAGGGAGCACCTGTATCTGGAACACTCGATTCTGATGTACTGGCTATTGGGTAAGCTGAGTGCAAACCCTTTAAGTGCTTGGCCTTCTTAGGCTTATGCCTCTTTTGAGTTATGATCTTCTCAAACTCTTGGTCATCACTTTCTTGTGCAGAGTCGAGCAACGATGTGGTGCTAGGATGCAAATTCCAATAATTGCTGATGTTGCTTAAGCCGAGTGACGATGGTGTATTCATTTAAAAAGACCCCAGTTTGCATTTATATAGACCCCTGTATGCATTTATATAGACCCCTGTATGTTTTTATATAGACCCCTGTATGCATTTATATCGACCCCTGTATTCATTGTAATATTATCGTCAAGCACCCAGGCAATTGCATTCGCATACATTCTCTGGATGTTAATGAGTGTGGGTGTATTTCTTTCTACAGGCACCAATGACTGGTCGTACCGAGACCGTATGTATTGGCGAACAGCGGTCGGCGGAGGAAGCAGTTGAGAGCGGGGTTCCACAGAAATCTCTTCTTGGCCCTATTCTCTTCCTTATATCTATTGTTGACTGCATAAGCGGACTAGACTGCGAAATCGCAATGTTTGCTGATGAGATAAAACTTTTGAAGGTAAAGGAGACATATAGTCATACGCAACCAAGACGATGAATTAAACCTCCAGGCAGTAATGGCCAACTCTTTGGCTCATGCCATTCAATGTGGCCAAATGCAACCTAATGCGCTTTGGTAGAACAAGCACTACGCCTCGGAGGGTGTATTAACTGAATCACACACCCCTGCCAGAGGTAGAGGATCAGAAAGACCTGGGGGTTTGGTTCACGCCTTCACTGAAGCCATCACTCCACGTCCTGAAATTGGCTGAATCCGCAATGTCGAGCTTGTATCGAATCAAGCGCGCCTTTGTTTATTGTGACAAAGTTGTATTTGGCAAGGTATTCGGCACGTTCGTGCAACCTCAACTGGAATTTGCCATCCAAGCCTGGAGACCTTAAACAGCCAAAGACAAAAAACCTTGAAAGTCTACAAAAACGCGCAACAAAATTAGTACGAGGCCAACGGAACCTCCCTTTTGAGACCCGATGGGTAAATCTTGACTTGTTTCCTCTGGATTCCAGGCAGCTACATGGAAACCTAATCCATGCATTTCACATTTTGCGTGGTCAGGATTGCTGCCTCCAAACAAATTAATTCTTTGAGCGGGCCACCACCTATAGGCTGCGAGGACACCCCCTCAAATTACGTGTGACTGGGGCAAGACTTAACCCAAGAAAATTCTTTTTCTCTAAGAGGGTAATCCAGGCATGGAATGTTCTTCCTGCGGATATTGTCATTTTTCCTTCCGTAGATATTTTTAAGGCAAATCTAAACCGATGTAATAAGTATCGTCGCGATTAAGCACTCCAAACCCAATCACTGAAGTGTTCTGAATCCAAAAATTGAAGCACTCTACATCCAAAAAATAAAATGATAAAAATGCTTTAAATATATACTAATAGGAATTTGTGAGTTGTATTAATATGAGTACTTAACCAAATGAGTTGCAGCCATTATCTAGCTATGACGTCTCTGCTCACTATGCGATCTGCGCCGATCGTGTCTGAGGTCACATCTACCGCACCTATGGTCCTGGGCTACGTGGCCCTGTCACACCTTTTCTCGTATCGACCTACTGCTGACGACGTGGTGGGTTCCTCGGCTCTTGGCACAGCAAAGGCGTATCATGGTCGCATCTCCGGTCTTCGGGACGTTCTCGTGAGTCCGAGGTCTCCTCCTTGTTTGAAACTTCGGATGTAGATATAACTAGTCAGTGACACCATGGATGCCGTCAACATTCACAGAAGCATCATGCCCCTATCATTCACACACTTACCCCACGAGCGAAAGTTTTTCTCCTAAAATCCACAAATGACATTCCATTTTGAATTATGAGCCAGCCTTAGGAGTTTTTTCACTGTCTGCTCTTCTTCCTCAGTGACATTACTGGCTCGTGTAAACTGAGTGTGGGTTTATATCTTGAACCAAGCGAGTAGTCATCTAAAATTGTGTCAACGACTTCTTTGGAATGTTCGGCTATGCCGATGCATTTCTTAAATCCAATGTACCAAGAGAGAGTTCAAAGGCGTTTGCCTATATTTCCTTTAATTAATTTGACTTGACTTGATTTGACAACCACTTTCTCGAAAAAAATGCTTTTTTTTCATGATTCTAGAAACGGTGGACTGGGACGTCGGCACCTGCAGGATCCCTCATTCCCTGTAATAAAATGCCTCTGCTCCAGACTATGGTTTTCTTCAACCGACCAGACATTGTTGTGGTAACTGAGTCATAGGCATCGGCCTGTGTAGGTGACTCTAAACTCTCTATTTTAGGCTATTTATGCGTTCGAAACGATCGTAAAATGGCCGTGGTGGATGAAGCTGCATCTATATTAAGCAGCCACTTGCATTTCCTCCGTTGGACTATCCACAATACACGGCGGTGGAGGAGAGCTGCTGGCTACGAGTTTTTCTAAAAAACAAGTACTCCTTACTTTTTGGCTGTGTTAATCGCCCTCCTAGTGCCAATGTGGACTACGATCTTTGTCCCTCGCAGGCATTCATGCCGCAGGTGACTTGGATCTTAAGTATTGCTTGATTGCAGGTGATCTTAACCTTCCTGACGTGCAATGGTTTCCACCATCCGGTCCCCCAAAGTTCGAGAACTTACTTGAGGCAGTAGATACCAGCATGTGGGATCAGGTAGTCGATTTTCCAACTTGAGGAGCAAACATATTCCACCTAATTTTTTTAGGGGATGCGAACCACTTTCAGTGTCATCCTTAGACGCACTTGGGAGTTCAGACAATATCACAGTTGTTAATGAACAAGAACTGAAGGCGGATGAAACATTTTCCCAAAAGTATAGTTTTCATCATGACTTCCGATCAGCAAACACGGTGGAACTACTGGCACATCTAAACGCTCTTGACTGGGATGAAATTTTCCAATGTTTAGATGTAAATGTTTGTACCGATGCACTGTAAAAAGTGCTGGATCCACTCATGCTCCACTTTTTCCCCCGTAAGAAAGTAAAACATGTCAAGGATGAAGTGTACCTTCCTCTGTCTTTCCGTCGTAGGCTACGTAAACTCTCTCGTCGTTTGCATCGGCAGAACAACAATTCCGTTCTGCCCTTGATCAAACTGATCTTTGAGCAGGCTAAGAAGCTCTCCGAAAAAAAGCCGATAGCCGATGAGGCCCATTTTGCTGAAAACCCTTCCCTAAATGTTGCGAAAATCTTTTTGCGTACAAAAAAAGCGCAGAGAAAACGCAACACCTTTTACTTCAAGACGCCTCAGGAAACTCCATGATTGACGCTAAGTTGACCATGGATAATTTTAATGCGTTCCTATTCAAAACGTTTAGTGAGAGCTCATTCACTGCCCCTCCGGCTATCCGGGCTTGGACGGGTGCCGTCTTCGAAAACATGATTTTTACCGTGTGGGACGTGGCTTCTTAGTACGCCTTCTAAAAGCTGAAGCGAATGATATATTTCCGTCTTTTCTTTGTAAGGTATTAAATTTTGCTCTTGAGAGCGAAACCTTTCCTTCATTGTGGAAGAAATCGCACATAATGCCTATTCGCAAGCATGGCCGATCGACGTCATTTGACAACTTTAGGCCAAAGAATACACTTCCCGCAGCCTCTAAGATCTTTGAGACATTGACCAAAGAAAAGGTGATGCGTCACTTGACAGAGCACAACCTACTTAATGCAGCTCAACATGGCTTTTTCGAGAAACGATCTTGTGACACCTGCCAGCTCTTTTTCCTTGATTATATGCTGCAATCTAGAGACAGCGGTTTTGCCATTTATAACGTCTATTTTGATTTTACTCAGGCCTTTGATCGGGTCGATCATAAACTAATCCTTCTGAAACTGGCTTCATACGGAACAGGTAGCAAGCCACTGAGCTTCATATCTTCCTATTTGGATGCTCGCACACAACGAGTAAAAATTTACAATCTTATCTCCAACCCCACGCATATGAGGAGTGGATTTATAGAGGGTAGTGTAAGGGGTCCACTCCTATTTTGCCTGTTCGTCAACGACGTTTTAGATTGCTTTCAGTATGGTAGAACCTTTATGTACGCTGATGATTAAAAGGCCGCTTATCAATATAAAACGGCAGATCGCAACATCGTGCTCGAGGCGATAAAAAGGGATCTTCAGGCCTTCGCCCAGTGGTGTTGCACATGGCGCCTCACCCGTTCAGGGCACAAATGTTCCATAACGGTTGTTGGTGATGATCATCAACCGGCATTAAGCATTGACGGCCACGAACTAAATGTCCCAGAAGTTATCAAGGATTTGGGCATATCCTTCTCTTATAGTCTCAATTTGTCAGAGCTCTGTGCCCTGATAGTCTCGAAAGCACGCCGAACTACCGGATTTATCCTTAGAAATTTTAAGACTTTAAAGGTTAGAACTAGCCTTTATAATATGTACGTCAGACCTAGTCTTGAATACTGCTTGCCTATATTCAGTCTTCTGCGTGCTAGTAAACGGAGGAAAAAGGAATTGGTGCAACACTTCTTCACTAGAAGAGTTTTCACTACAGAACACCGTAACTAAGCCTACCAGCAAAGGTGCGAATGTATAAAGCTGGATCCCCTGTGGCTTCGTCGATTGCAGAAGGGTCTATATTTACTGTTTAAAATTTTGAAGGGTCAAACTTTTAATCTTCTCAGTACAATAAGGCAGCTTGAGCACTCTCAACGCGCCAGTCATCAAGACGTATTTTTATTTCTTCCTATGGCACGTACAGTTAAGTAGCGACAATTCTTTTCAGTAAATGCCATATCAATCTGTAATAAGCTGCCCAAAAGTATTAAAACCCAGCAAAGCTACCTTATTTTTAAGAAATCTATAACTAGTTTTCTACCTTCAGAACATTTTTCACGAATTTTGGGTGCTGAATCGGTGGAATCTCTCTTTCACTGTGATGGCGTTCGTGGACTTTGAACCCCGCCAGGCTTCAGGCTGAAAATAATGCTGCTGAAGCAGCAACCAGCTGTCTGCTAGCCCTTCAGCCGATAGCGCGCGACGTTTGCCGACAACCATTGAAGGAAAATTGAAAATACTATATTCTTTTGCCAACCCTACTCGGCCCAATCTAATGTTCCTAAATGATATGCTAATTTTTTCTTGCTGATGAGTCAACTCAGCTTACAACTGTACATTTATTCCGTTTAAATCGTACCTTCGAAGTCAGGATTTTTTCACTTGAAACAAACTCCTTATCTCACCCTGTATTGACAAAAAACAAAACCTGAAATAAAACCAATACTGGCTGCAACATCGGGAGTTTGTTTTAGGTTTTTTCCGATCTTCGAGGTTTTAGAAGGCGCACAAGAGGTGCACTACCAACTCTTTACAATTGCCTGTTAACTAGCATAATAAACATATATTATTATTATGAAGCAGGCAGCCCATAATTTTCTTCCAGTCTCCTCGTAGAAGAAATCCATGATGAAAACACCCCTCATGGAAAACAGGGCATTTTTGATGCCTTATACGCTGGAGCCACATTTAAGGCCCGGTTGTTAGGCTTTTGATTAAAAGGTCCTTTTGCGTTTGATTGATAACATCCAAATAAAGAGGTATGTTTTTGTAAGGAAAATTTATTTTGAAATAGAGATTCAAAAGCCTCGCTAAGATTCGCATCTGCCTTTTTAGCTTAAAAAAGCGTGTCTACTGCTCAGTTGGTAAGCTGCGGAGTTTGAGATATGCAGAAAACTTTTCATCTACAGTCGTGGTTCCGTCGCATAATTCACATGCAGCTGGCGCTCACGCAAAATGTCCGAAAAACAGAACGTGCAACCAAACTTCAGCTACCAAAGTAGGTCGAAAATCCGGTCAAAGAAGCCAAAGTATATTTGGTCTAAAAACTAAATCTTCAAAACTACCCGGAATGACAACAAACCAAGTTTACATAGCACTACTTCCAATTATGAATGATTCGCCAGTCATTAACAGTTCAGGCTTCTTTGGAAATTTGTATTGGAAGCCTGAAAATAAATAGAAACATAATTCAGATATACTTAAGCCTATTCACTAACCGTGGAAAATAAGTAATCAAAAATCGCCTAGACTTCGCTCCGCATTATATCCTTAAAAAGGAGTATATGATACCCTTCTGTTTTTGAGCTAAAAATAATGGTCTGACGAGTTCGTATTTCTATACTTTTGAGTGAAGGAGGGCGTTTTGTTCGGACGTCCTTCACATGGAACCCTTTATTATTTCGTCTTTAACCGTACGGCTCAATAGGAAAGTGCTCGTGGACATTTTTCGTCTCGAATGAAATGACCATAAGGAATGGCTGCTACCGGTACATTAGGTTAAGGAATGTGTTGCGACCTCTCATGATAAGGCATGCTTTGCTGACATGCCTGTGCGACATGACCCGAGCGTCTACTAGTCCGTGCGCGCTGGACGATGTCAGACCTCCGATTAAAGTCACGGACGTGTTTGCCCAACTGGCCAAGGCCAAGTCACAAAAGCACATAAAGGTGGTGACTGCTTATTCGCAGAAACTCCCGGGGCAGGCGACCACCAGACCTGGTAACTACACCGACCAGAAGGGGACTCTGGACTTCGGCCCACTCATGGCTGAAGTGCACTCGTCTGGGAGCCACTTACTCATTTCTTATATTCTACTCATTCAACACTTCATTAAAATCATCCATAACACTGTGGCCTTTCACGTCTTATCTACTAGTTTATAACCATGGGGCTATGTTCATATTCTATTATCCATCCGGAACACACCGTATCCCACAAACGCACCCCATACCAGACGTTCTCTAAATGAATAAATAAATTTAATATTTAAGTCTGGAGGGCCTTGTAATTGCCATAGAGTCAGCATATAAGAAAAATTAACTTGAGGTCAGAAAGCACACGTTGTGTTACAATAATGCATAACAGTAGAAGTTTGCGTTGGAGACCAAAATATCCATCCAGTAGACAATAAATAGCAATCAAGCAAGTCATGCACACCATACAACATCCATACAAATAGCCTCAAGCACAAACGGAAAGTTGTTTCCATCCCAGCTATAGAAGCTGTAGCGGACCTGTTATTCCAAGCCATGCTTTTCTCGCACGCCTCTGAAAGCAGGCCGCATGTCTGTCCCCTGTGTCCATCAACACATGTGCACCTGACGGTGTCAAACTGCAGAGTAAGGTCACTGATTTGTCTTTGACCTCCATCTGTCCTGACTAACCAATTGCGCTACATGGTCGGTTCACAAAGAACCTTATTGCGGGCTTGCTCATGGTCAGAAATTTCTGGAGTCGGTGACCTCACGACCGTTTGCAGATATCCAGACCCGGTGACTAAGCCAGCTGGAATGCGACTCTGAACTCGGCCCACTCATGGATGGACTGTATTCCTCTAGGAGCCGCATACCTATTACTCATATTCGACTTGTTCTGCACTCACTTGACGTATGCATAACACTCAGGCATTCCATGCTTGATCTTATTGACCAATAAATAACCTTTGCGATACGTTTGATAATAAAGTTTGTTGGTAAGGCACCTCTTGGGCACCGTCTAACACCTTTGGAAAACAGGAAGAAACCTTAAACAAACTCCTTTTTTGCACTCACATATTCGCCATAGTTGGGTTTTTATGCTAATTCAATAGTGAGCAAGATAGAAGTTTATACTTAGTGAAAAAACTTATCTACAAAGATACAATAATAGCAAAATTGGAAAATAATATCCATGCAGTATAGGTCTTAAAGGTTTTGGAGTAAGAATATATTAGGTCTGAAAACATTCTATCATTTATGGATTCTTCACTGATGCTTCTGCAGAAGTATATTCAGCCGTGGTCAGTTTGAAAAGTAACCTCTTCTAGTTCAACTGCAGAAACGCAGCAATCCAGGGTGAAATTCGGTCCGCTCTCTGCCCAGCTGTATTTTGCATTGAAAAAATTCGGCAACTATCTCTGAAGGTAGTCGGGACAACTAAAAGTTATTTGCGAAGCATCGAATACCAACGACGCCAATCTGACCTGGGAAGAAAAACAAACAGTACTTGACATGCTATAAATATACACTACTAATTAATGGCAAACGAAAGCAATAATTGTTTGCGTGCATCTTTTGATTATATCCCTAAAGAAGCATAAAATCATAAAAGAAAGGTTTTATGCTACCAGAAAACATTTAGAAATGCGAAATTCTATGTACTTTTATTTTTAACTTGATAAAAAAGTTACTTTTACAAAATAGGTATAGTCCTTTTTACTAATCATCGGGCCGCAGGCGAACGAAGATGCTAGTCTTGTTGGTCATCTTACTAACAGTATTTCCTTTACCAGTCCCCAGTACATAAACATGTGCGACGACCTCCCTAATCCATATTCGGTACTGAGGCTCAGTTTGGCCAAAACAAGTCACAATTTGGAAACACACAGGCCACTGCATCGCCAACACCGGTTAGCAGATGGCCGAACACTCATCACGTCCGATTCCATGGCGCGTAATGCAGGTGGGAATAAGGCACCTCAAAAGTAACGTTGTACCGGTTGGTAAGGACAAGTAAGTGCGGTAGATGCAGCGCAAGTCTAACATCGCTTTAAACGCACCCACGCACAAGTCCGCATTCCCGCATCATACCCCTGTGGACGTCATCGAAATTTACGACAACGGTTCCGTGTGAAATATGCACAATGCATGTGATAAGTAACCAAAGTAGAAATAGTGCTGAAAATTCGATTTCCAGGTGGTAACTCAGAAGATAATTGAGCGTTCACCGGGAGAGGCTTATTATAAACGTGACGTTTCCTCTACCCATCTTCAGAAAGTGAAAAATCTGGCTCACGGCGCTCCTTTTTATGCCACTCCTTATTGCGTGGGCGTGGTCGGCCCTGGGTCGACTCAAGAAGGAGAGGGTAATCACCATCAAGGAGCGGTACATGGCGAAGCCTACTGAAGCAATTCTCACACGATTCTACGGTCTCCCAAAGGTGCACAAGCCAGACGTTTCCTTACGGCCAATCGTCTTCCTCCAAGGTACGACTACATACAGGCTGGCAAAATGGTTATTCCAGAGGTTTCGTTTCTCAAGGCGGGCTCTGAATGGACATTCAACTTGGCTGTACAGTTCCTTGAAAGAATAAAGACGGTCAGGTGCAGCCAGATAAAAGGATGGTGTTAGTCCATGTCATTTCACTCTCCACGTTCATACTACAGGCGCTTGCTGTTGAAACTATGCTCGATCTCTTACGTCAGAAGTACGATGAGAGATATCGTAAAAGCATGGCTCAGGACATTCTTCATCTTCAATGAGACCAAACTAAAGGCAGTCCAGTAGAATATGCTATCTATACCAAGGGGTAGAAACCCACTGCACCTCTAGGGATAGGGATTGACCACAAGCCTACCTGCACCATCCAACAACAAGTTATACAGTATAAACACACTATACCTAAGCATAAGATGCCACGCGTCGTCTACCGACTTCAGTGTAGTCGTGGGACGTGCAATTATGTTGGAGAATCCGGCCAACGCCTATAAACGCGAATGTATGAGTATAAGCTGGCCTTAAGGAGGTTCAGCCCAAAGTCGGAGGTAGCGAACCATGCTGCAGATGTAGGACATGGCTTCAGATTTGAGCGGTTGAAATTATGGGCCGAGGTAATTATCACACATCAAGGCAAATTAAAGAAGCCTGGATGTCGACCGACTGTTCAGTTAACCGCCACATAAAGTTACCGGTCCCCTATATCGTTTTGTGTACATTCACATCCGGGGCTAGCCACTGCATGGAGCAACATGCAGTCGACCTACAATTCAACCAACGTGGGTTTGCCGGGAGCAAGTCGGTGTGCGAGAGGTGACGTAACGAACATGCATAAAGGTGACACCAACGCACGCGACACAGTGACAGACAGAGTAAAGAAGGACTTACTTATTTGTACTTGATCCGATTAGCTCCTGTTGTTGGATGAATCGCCTTCACGGATGTCACGAATAGCGGCGACCCATTGGCGGCGGTCAGAGGCGAGCTCTTCACAGATTTGAAGACAGCGTGTGTAGCAGAATTTAATGGCACCATAAATTTCGCGAGCGCTCATCAGCCGCTTCCGCTCGCTGCATAAACAGAATAACGAATGATAAATTACAGAATTGAATTCATACAGAAAAATCGATCCAAAACATCAAGGTCACTTGAGATAGCCAAGAGGCAATCAATAAAGTAGGAATTCAAACATTGTGGGCAGCAAAAAACGCAGTAAACTGTCTAAGGCAAAAACATCTAAGGCAAACATGTGGGAAGGGGGTGGGTAAACAAGGAGCCGGTGCTACCACGGCAGGGTTAGGTTCACCACATGCTCCAGTTGTTTACATAGGTCAGGTTTAAACCGCCTTATGTATGCTGCCTCCAGGTAGCGTAAGATGCGAGTTTTTCGTGCCCGAACAAGTACTCGGAAGGATGTTTTAGGGTCAACATAATGACCCGTATCCAATAGGTGTTCAGTGATAGAAGAACGGGAGTCCTATTCTCCTGTCTTAATAACCAACTCGGCAAGTGCCCTTTTGCTCTGGCTGCCAATTGCCATTGTGTTCGTCCTATGTACTTGCATCCGCAAGTGCATGTAAATTGGTAAACAACATTAGAAGTGGCGTACAACGGCAGGGCATCCTTCGCAGTTGGAATAGGAAGGGTCTTCACCGAGTTGCAAAATACAAGCTCAGCTGCAAAATAGGTCCTTTCAATGGTATTGCGTAAACGTCTCATGGTGGTGTTTAAGGTGTTGTCTCCCTTAAATGGCAAGGAAATGAAAACAGGCTTTTTTGGAGCTGATTGTTCTATAACCTTTTGCCGTAAGGGTTTGCTATTCTTTTCAATAAAGTTAGCTGGATAACCACGTTTGAGAAGTGTTTCCTTGAGGCTTGCAATTTCTACATCCAGTGTATGCATTGAGCAGGATATCTGCCTTTCTCACTGGCCATTTTTCGCAGGCATATACTAACACCGGTCTGATTGATGCTTTGTATATCAGCAGCTTAGTACGTAAACTGATGTCTGAGCGAGACCAGCGTGGTCTGGCTAGCAGCCTAAATGCATTTCTAGCCTGCGCGATTCGGTTCTTGATTTCTTTGGCCTGTCCATTGGCCAGCATACTGGAACCCAAATAGAGAAAGCAGCTAATTTCTTCAATGAGTTGACCGCAGCTAAACAGTGGTTGTGCTCTGCTCAGATACGTAGTCAGGAGCTTCATCTTGCGCACATTAATTGTCAGACCAACAGTTGCAGCGAAGCTGGTGATTCGGTCTAGCGTTGGCTGTAGTGACTGGGGAGCTTAACCGAGTACAACAATGTCATCGGCATATTCCAGGTTCGGTACTCTGAATTCGGGGCTGATTTCAAATCCACTGTCAGGTAAAATTGACTGATGTATTACCCAGTCGATCAAGAAGTTGAAGAGAACTGGAGAAAGAGGGCACCCTTGTCGAACTCCACAAAGCAGAGGGAAAGAAGTTGACTCTTCACCAAGGGTTCTTACTCGGGCTGATGTTGTGCCATAGTAAGCTTTGATAAGATTGAGCAACTTTGGTGGGAGACCGTCAGCAAGGAAGATTTGCCATAAAGCTTCTCTGTCGATAAAATCAAAGGCGGTCTTGAAGTCGATGAAACAGGCGGTGGTGATCTGTTGGTGCTCTAGTATACGGCGTAGAATGAAGATCTAGTCAAAGCATCCTCTACCTCGACGAAATCCTCCTTGGTTAGAACGAGTGCGAAGATTGTGCTTAGTCAAAAATCTACGGAGAAGGATGGTCGCAAACACTTTGGCGGCTATATCTATGAGTCTGATGCCGCGGTAATTTGAGCAAAATGTCTTGTCACTGTGCTTCGCTATCGGTAAAATAATGGACAGTTACCAGTCAGTCAGGATGACTTCGGTAGTCCATATAGTCGAGTACAGTCGATGTAGTGAAGAATGTAGTAAAGGAGGAGAATGAGAGAAGCACGCAGTGATTCAATCATGATTGGCAGGACAGGCACACGCAAGAAAGGGTGGCATAAAGACGAGGACCATGAGCCAGAATGTTCATTCTCTGAAGATGGGTAGACGAGACAGCTAGCAAAATCGTCAGGTTCATAATAAATCACTCCAGGTAAACTATCCTCTTTATTCTGATTAACCATACCAGATAATAATATCATCTCCCAACCGGAAGAAATTTATTCCGGTGAGCAGAAGATAAACTCTTATACTTATTCCGGAATTCTGACTTTTCAACTTTGAGCTCAAGTACCCTTATCACGTTTCAGGGTCTCGGTCACATAAGGTAAGTAAGTACTGCTGCAGAATCTACTATGCACTCCGGTAAGTATCAGCACACTCAAAGCTGCAGTACGCTGGTTTCTGGACTACTTGCCGAACATTTACTCGCCTGACTCGACCATCAGCAAAAGCCAAGTTGATTCAATGCACTGTGACTAATCTGATACGAATATTAATTTTCACTTATTTTCGGATTCACAATCGCCAATAAACGTTGGCAGGTACTTAAACGGTTACCTCCACTGAATTCTGACCACAGATACACCCTAACCCACATCTGGAAAGAAGAGTCATCGAACTAAAACTGTTGGCAAACGATACTGCCCTTCTCTTAAGACATCGCTCCCAAGGGGCGCACATTATTTGCTGTCTAATCCGGACATATTCTGTCGAAGTATTACAAAGCTTTCGGGCAAAAGCTGCTTATGTAATCCCATTCATTAATCCGCACTTCCAGCATGTTGTCCAACGAAAATGCTAGTTACTGGGTTTTGTGGGTAGAGGAATATATATTAATAACTGCTATACGCATTTTTATTATATTTGATTTGGAATTGTTGTTGATTTATATCTGTAGATTTTCCTAACCTGTATTTTCGTTCAACGTATTTCGGAAAAAACCCAGTTATGAAATTGCAGGTTTCGTGAAATTCCCGAAAAACTTCAACTTATTTGAGCTCCAATTTATTGTTCTGGATTAAGATTAGTATAGGCAGCAGCGCCAAACGCCGCGCACACCTTGAAATTAAATGTGGAACAACTTAATACCAGCGGCCGCGCTAAACAACGTTGACTACTTTTTTTTCACTTAAAACTTACCTCTAAACATTTCCTCCTCTGTCTATCCTACATCCCCACCCCCCGAAACAACCGTTTTCGTAGGAGAAAAGGCGGGTACTAGGGGTATAGGAGTGAGACTACATAGGCTTGGTTTGCCAGGTTTCGTATAGACCCTGCGCCAGAGAGAGACTGCAGTTTCTACGCCTCGTCCTCCACTTGTAAAAATAACAGAACATAAAGCAACAGTCGTCATAGAGAAAGAATTTAATAACACTTTGCCCGAATGTTTTCGTACCAAAATAAGTGGCAGGGAAGATCTTTGAAAAAAGGTGACAGTGAGGAGTAGACTAGCAGGGATTCACTTTTTTCTCTTCTTTTTCCTCTAGAACGAGAAAATATATAAATCAGAAAAACAGCAAAAAAGTGAAAAGCGCAATGCGAAAGTTAAGTTTGCCACCATTGTGCCCGATAAAGGCTTTTTCGCGTCACTGCCATCTGCTCAATATGTATTGTTTAGTATTAACTGGCCACAGGCAGGCATGACCTGGACTCTTTCGGCCGCACGTAACTCAAGGTTTTCCGGGGGTAAATGGTACTGTGGGACTCGCAGCGATTACGCCGAATCTCGAAACCGGGAGAAAAACCTCTGAACATATGCAGCGTAGTGAGCGAAAAGGCTGACTATGCATACTTCAGCTGAAGAGGACTGTATCAATGGGTAAAGTGAATTGAAGACAAGCGGGCCATTCAAAAACAGTTTGTAATTCAAACAGACATTGAGAATCCGAAGCGTCCTGTCCCATAAAAAGCGCGATAGTTTTAAACTGCTTCATACTATTGGCCACTAAGACAGGAGTTAGCTACAGCAACAGGCAAGAATTCTGCGAAACTGACACCACTGCATGAGCCGACTGAGCTATGCTCGAGAAAGCAGTGGTCTGTATCAATGGGTAAAGTGGGTTCTGGACATGCGGACCATTCAAAAGGCCGCCATGGCTACTTAACCATAAACGTTGGCTACAATATGTACACGAGAAATGCATGCTCGTTGAAAGGAGCAAAGCAACGTTATGAGGGTGCTTCAGAGTTCTGAAACATGCAAGTATAACTAAGCAAATAGTTCAGATACAGGAACGTGAGCAGCAAAACCGGTAAAGAGCGAGTTTCGGAATTTCACGAGTGTTTGATTAGAAAAATATTTTGCAGATAACGAGCGCTGTATAGTTCTCGGCGGAAGTCGAATTTTGTAGAGCAAGCCTGAGCTAAACATCGCCATCACAAATTCTCAAAACGCAAATAAATAATGCCAAGTAATTACGAACACAAGGCCACAAACTTACAAGATGCCTAGTTCCCATGTCTCCGTCTAAAAATAAAACCCAGCCGCATATCTAGTATACCTATCTCCTTGGAAGACGATTACAGATTGGCCTGGTTTGACTTCGAATCACTAAAATTACGCACAGAGCAGCGTAAGGGCAAGGAAAAAATTCAGTTATTCGATTATAACAATGACATTACGTCTTCGAACGCCTAAGCCTAACATGATATTGGGCCGGGAACCACAGCAGACGCGTCTTCGACCGCGTTCCCACCCGCCTTCAGGGCGGCCAAGGTCTGCTACACCAAACCTCCCTATGGTGGATCCATCTCTTCTCCTCTCCATCTGTTTTTTTTATGACAGAGCAGCCCCTCTTGATTATGCTGCTCCGACTCCTTCTCCTCGCCACCGGGATTTAGGTCCACCCGGCGGAGTTCCGGATCCACCAAGGGCTACTTGCCTGCCTGCCATGATATTAGGCCAATCAGTTTCGTAAAAATAAAGTCTAGTGCACCCCGCAGTGAGACCGACGTATTCTCATGCGAGTAGAAAACGAAACCGTACAGGGAATCTGAAATCAGATGTACAACAGAAGCTTCATCTGGTGCAAACATCAACCATTCAATAGCCAACAAGCAAACTGTCGTCGAATCTTTCGTGGGTAGACTAAAAAGAAGGCAGATCACGGAAGCCAACAATTAAAGAGGCAAAAGAAGCGTACCCGGATGGAAGTGCCGAAGGTGTTTCTTCAGAGACGAATTTTGCGTAAAGGTGCGACCACAAATTGCACACAAGAACGCTCGCAGGTCTGAAACCGAAATAATAGAAAAGTTCATAAACTATTAGAGCGCTGAAATATTGCTATGGGTTAGTTTGAGGCCCCTTGCAGGGTATAACCACGGAGAGCACAACGCAGACACTAGAAGTCACAGCCCCTCCACTGCTTAATCCTCCATTTTGGTACACGACACAATTATGTCCAAATTTAAAGATAACAACAACGGCAAGATTAATTGGATCCATGGCATTTCGAGAGAACTCTTCAGTTAATGCCTCTCATTGCGTAACGTGAATCACATAGGCGAAAATACTAATTTAATTCCTATAGAAAAACCGATACAAACACAATTGGCCACTAGGGCTACGGAACATTTACCTAGCTGGTTAATAAAACAAGAAAATATAATTCCCCGGTCATCAATTACTGAACATCTGCTAGACACGGGCCATTCTTTTAAACTCAAACCTTTTTTTCGAGTACTTGTTCGAGCAAGAACAACTCGCACCTTATGCTACCTGGAGGCAGCCTACATACGGCGGTTCAAACCCGACTAATGCAACCACCTGGAGCATGTAGTGAACCTAACTCTGCTTTGGTAACATTGGCTACCTGTTTACACATTTCCCTCCCAAATTGTTACCTCAGACGTCTTTCTTCGTTTTTTGCTGACCATAGCGTTTTTACTTCTTAGCCTTTTGGCCATTTCTTATGACCTTGTGTTTTTATCGATTTTTCTGTAGGAATTCAATTCGTATTTTTGCTCATGTGATTCCCGTTACGCAGAGGTATCAATCGAAGAGCTGTTTCTCGAAATGTCATGGATCCAATAAATATTGCTGTTATCGCTATCTTTAAATTTATACCTGGGAAACGTTGCTTTAAATTCACAGTTATGTTCGTTAAAAGGAGAAAGCTTACACTATAAGAGTTATTCAAGGATTTAAAACATGAGAATTTACATACATGGTTCGGATTCGGGAACGTGCACTTGTTATCATTAATGAAGGTGGCGACACGCTAAATGCCAGAGGGATTCTGATTCCTGTGTCCTATGTCTGGACTTCAACCTCCTAGACCTGACCCTAACCTTAGCCATCATGCATCAAACCTAATCAGACCACTAAATAAGCTACCCATTTGGTATTGTCGACAGTAGACCAAGGGAATAATAAAACCCGGTACATGACAACACAATGCTCAGACGGCCGAGAGCTTGTACGAGAGAGGTGCCTAAGAATGCTAAATAGACATCTCTGCTCACTATACGAACTGAGCTGATCACGTCTAAGGTCGCATCTACCGCATCTATGGTCCTAGGCTACGCGGCCCTGTCACGCCCTTTCTCGTATCGACCAACTGCTGACGACGTGGCGGGCTCCTCTGCTCTTGACACAGCAAAGGCGTATCACAGACCCATCGCCGGGTCTTCGGGACGTTCTCGTGACTCCGAGGTCTCCTCCTTGCATAGTCCTTCGGATGTCGATATTACTCGCCATGGCTGCCGCCAACATTCACGAAGCATCATGCTCCTATCATTCACATTCACAAACTTTTCCCCCACGAGCGACAGTTTTTCTCCTAAAAACCACAAATGACATTCCACTTTGAATTATGAGCCAGCCTTAGGAGTTTTTTCACTGTGAGCCCTTTTTGCTCAGTTACACTGCTGGCTCGTGTGAACTGAGTATGAGTGAATTACTTGAAACAAGCGAGTAGTCGTCTACAATTATGTTAACGACTTCTTTGGAATGTTCGGCTGTGCCGATGCATTTCTTAAATCCTATGTACCAAGAGGGAGTTCAAAGGCATTTGCATATATTTCATTCAATAAACTTGACTTGACTTGAGATTGTCTACGCATGCCACACACGGCCTGCTTCTCACAATGTCTCTCAGACAGTGAGAAACGCGTGAGTTACCGTGAGGTTGAATTCCTTAGGGCAAGCCTAACTGGCATTTTTTTTTCGCCTGCCCTACCCATTTATCAGTCAATTGCGTGTCACAAGAACATATTGGTAAACACAGAGCACGCAACGAAACGAGGATAAACTCGAAGAAAGAAGCGAGGAGAGACGAACTTTTGTGCACACTGTTGACGTGCTTTCTCAGCGCTGCACTCAAATTGAAGGAAAAGCCACAAATGTCACAAGGGAAGTTTCGCAGATCTGGAACAAATAAGAAACGGAATAAGAGACCGCAATGTATTATAGGCTGCCTTTACTTGGTATAAGAGTTCTCTTACGTACGAGGATAAGGAAAGCTGTTAGTCTACAAGAAAATACACTATACTCGTGAAAGAGCACGCTAAGAAAAACGTTGACAGACACTGACTAAAGTAATATTCCATACATGCAGGTTACTGAGACTGGGGTTACATGAATTCGCGTAGTTTTCGTGCTGATTTGCCGTGGAGTTGAATTCCTGAGGGGCAGCCTTACGCGCTCCAATGAGTGGTTCCAATACAGTACATTGAATAGAGCATTTTTGCGTTGACAAAATGTGAAAAAACTCGAAGCGTTCGATGGGATTTGAACTCACATAGTAGAGCAGGCCTTTACCGGAAGCTAACGCTCTAACCAATTGAGCCGCGAACGTCCCATTCGAAACCATGAAATAAATCACACCTGGGTCAATTTTACCTTGCCGACTTTACCGCTCGTATGGAATCCACCAATAAGGAACAGCAAGTTGACGACGCATTCAGGATTTCCTAAGCAATCATCTAGAATTCACTAAAATGACTAATAGGATGAATTAATTATTAGGAGGTTCAAATCCGGCCGAACGCCTCGAGTTTTTTTGCGAGAATGTGTCATACTTAAAAATTATAGTAGTCATAATAGTCGTAGAGGTGTTTTTTACTGTCGGCTAAATAGGACAGTGAAAGAGGTAGAGCAAGCAATGAAATTAAGAGCTCGAAGAAGCAAACAAAGAGGCCTACTTTCGTGCACAGTGTTGACGTGAATCTTCAAACTTCCCTTCTCTTTGAACGAATGGCCACAGATATTGCAAGGGAAGTTTCGCAGGTCTGAAATAAGCAAAAAAACAATCAGAGACTGTACATGTCCTGATAAACCCGTACGGCCAGCCTCACTGGCTCTTTTTCTTTGCCTTCCCAATGCACCAGTCAATTGCGTGTCACAAGGAAACATTGAAAAACACTGAGCAGGCAAGAAGACGAGGGGAGAATTTGACGAACAAAAGAAAAAGAGGCCTACTTTTATGCACAGTGTTAATGTGCCTTTTTAGGACTGCCTTCTGTTGGAAAAAATGGCCACACATATTGCAAGGGAAGTTCCGCAGATCTGAAACAAACAAAAAAACAAAACACTAAGATATTTGAATACACCAGAGACTGGGTTTACTTGCTCTATGGTTTCTTTTACATTCGAGGATAATGAAAGTTAATAGTCTACATGAAACAACATCAAATACTAGCGAATTATCACGCCAGGGAAAAACGTAAGCAAGGTCTATGCAAAGTAATATTCCGGAAAGTAAGGTTTCTGCGACTTCACGATATTCGCATATTTCTGCTTGCGACCCTAACACTTAAAATATGCAGGTTAAAGTCAAATGATTGGTTCGTAAGCGGTAAGTTGAATATATCCATTTTTTGCATGAATGTGTTATAAATAACAATAGTGACAAATAGCGATGGTTTTGTAGCATCGACTGATGCTGTGAGATCCGGTGATTTAGCGACTAGAAAAGGAGCGCGTACCTTTGTGGACGCCGTTGACATGCTGGTCCAGATTCGATATCTTCGCAAAGGCCTTGCCACAGAACTCACAGGTGTACTCGCGCAGGGCTGTAAAAAAACGAAAATATGAAATGACAAATGGCTGAACTGTTTTTCTTACGATAAATTTTTGGTACCAAATGGGTTGTCTGGACGATCAATCAGAAAGGGTCAAGTGGCTTATGGTTAAGTTTAGGGTTAGGTTCGGCGTAAGCTTTGGTTTTAGGGTTATATTAAGGATCAATTTTCGGGTTCTTCTTAACTATGGAGTTTAGGTTAAGCATAGGGTTAAGCGTACATGTAAGGTATGTCATAGGGTTAGCACACGACAATACGTATCCTTCCTTAAAGTAAACGCAAGGCCACTTACTCCTATTACCATGCCTTGTTTATTCTGCCATGCAAGACATCCTCGCTGTTACCACTTCCCTCAAAATTCGGGAATTTTTTAATTTCACGGGGTTCTAGGACCCTAGCCTATGTGAAGTAACGAGGTTATTGTACATTTAAAAGAGCAGCATCGGCGTTAACAAAGTTAGGTAAGAATCTTCCACCAGCGAAGCACTAAGTCTTACTCTCAGTCCTGACTGAAGCGACCTAACAAACCATGTGATGAATTCAAACGCCAGTTTGCCGTAAAGATGAATTCCCCAGAGCAAGCCTCATTCGCCACCTTTCTCGGGCTTCTCCCATGCACCGGTTAACTGTCCGAAACTAGCAATAAACCAAACAGCTATCGTACGTTTATGCCTGACACAAGCAAATATTCGCAAACACTGAGCAAAAAAGACGAAGGGAAAGCCCGAAGGAGGAAACAAAAAGAGGCGTACTTTTGTGCACAGCGTTGATGTGCTCATTGAGGGCAAACTTTCGTGTGAAAGAACGGCCACAAATATCACACGAGAAGTTTCTTAGGTCTGAAACAAAGCACAACAGAGCAGCAGATCATTATTTGCAAGAATTTGCCATCAATAATAATTGTAATAAATAGATATGATTCGTATTATCGGCTATACAGGACAGGGAAACGGACAGCGACAAACAAAAAGATACGTGCACAAGGGTAGCACCGAAGTCAATGGATGGCAGATAAGGGGCTCGCCTTCATGAGCCCTAACTATTGTAGTCCCCAGTGACGTCAGATGAAGAACACAAGCACCAGTTTACAGTCCGAACCTATCAACAACCCCGGTAGTGCCTGACACGGCACTAAGGTCTATGTCTAGGGCCTTGCAAAATAATATTTACAAACACAGATCAGGCAAAAAGACGAGGTGATCGCTCGAAGAATAAAAGCAAAAGAGGCATACTTTTGTGCACCATGTTGATGTGCGACTTCAGATGTTGGCTTTGTTTGAAAGAAAACCCACAAATATCACACGGGAAGTTCCGCACATCTGAAAAAAAAGAACAACAAGGTAACGAACTTCAGTATTCAAAACCTTGGCTTAACTTGCTCGCAAGGCTTCTTTCACATTCGAGGATAATGATCATTATAGCTGTAGGCCTAAAATTATTCAATTGTGTTTTACTTGTACTCCATAGCACACAGCGAAAGCAAAAAAGGCAGTTGGTGAAATAATCTTCAAAGTAGTTCCTTGAGTTCATCCAGTCGAACGAAAAAAGTTCTGCGCGAGCGCTGAGCTACAATGTCACAACCACCACTGAGACCCCAAGACCTAACCGTAAACTCAACAAAGCCCAACCGCCTACGCAAACATAGCCTTGACGCTGGAAAGTGAACTTCATTCAAATTCTAAACTTAACCCAAACTTAAAGCCGTACGGATAGGTGGCAGGCTGGGAAGATATAGTGCTATCTATACGACGAACAGATGACTTAACGCTGCGTTTATGACCATGGCAGCCATAAAGGAAATATGCAGAAAGAGCGTAGTGCAGGCAGTCAACACGTTAGCTGATGCCATGAGAATCGGTGATCCAGCGACCAGGAAAGGGGGCGCGTACTTTTGTGGACGCCGTTGACATGCTGGGCCAAATTTGAGATCTTCACAAAGGCCTTGCCACAGAACTCACAGGAATATTCATGCACAGCTATAAAAGAAAACAAAACATGAAGTGACAAAGGACTGGCCTGCTTTTCTTGCTGGCTTAAACGTTCGCAGAAAACGATAAAGTGAATTCCACAGGTACCAGTAGAATACTTTAAGGTATCAAATGGGTTCTCTAGGCGAGGAGAAGAACGTTCGGCAATGCACATATTAGATTCGGGAACAATCAAAAACGGCCAAGTGACAAAGAGGATGCAAAATCACTGACCACACTGACAGCACTGATCTTCACTATAAGTACACACAAATTAGAAAAACAGCTCTGTGCGAAACTGAGAAAACGGTACTCACGCCGGTTTTAGGTAATCTTGAAAGTGTAGCCTGATTACCTTAGGTGAACCCACAGATTACAAATGGCGGCGTGAAAAGCACCAACAAAATTCGACACAATGTGTAAGAATGATAGAAAAGTGCTTAATTTGGGAAGCGCGAAGAACTGAAAAATGAATAGGAAGGTTTGGCAGATTTGAATAGTTCAGTTGATCCAACTAAATAATTTCCTCTACAAAGACTTGATTATTTTAAGGATTTGATGTTGACGGTTAGAGGATTACCCAGGTGGACTACTGAGCTAGGACCACAGACAGTGGGTTGCTGCGACGGATGCTCAGTAGCACCCAGAAGAATAGATGCAAAAGATGACACAGCCACAAAATATCCGACGTAGCTTAATCTCGGATTCCTTTACGCTTCTATCGGGTGAACCAGCAAGGATGCACCCCATCCACTGTAGGACGGCTTCGCCAACTACGAACAAGTATTTTTTACGGAAATTCTATTTGGCACTATGGTACTCTCAGAGCAGCTACCTGACAGTGGCCAGATCCCCGCAGAGGGCAATGATATTCCCCGCAGTTATTCAGGAGGGACTTCCAGTGCATTTATAGGTGGTCGTTATACAAATCAAAAGCCAACTGTGGAAGAAAGCAGGCTCTCTGGTGAGGATAAAAAGTTATAAAACAAGGACGCACCAGATGTGCTTGCCTCCAGAGGACTCGTTGGATCAGAAGTTTTTGTGGGGAAAGATAAGCCTGTTGCCACGGTCCAATCACCTGCTGGAACAATTGTGGGGATTGTTGGTGTAAGCGTTCCATGGTTCACCTTAGCTGGTGAAGGTAATGACGCTGGTGAAGGCTTCCACTCATCCCCGCTGCTAACACAATCATTTTCACTGGATTCACTTGAGTCTTGCTCGGCATACAGACGCCGACGTCGATGCTGTGACTAAAAGCAATCGAATGTAATTCGCGACACTTATTCGGAAGCCTAAATACGGCACAGACCTACCCCGGACTGTAAGAATTACCTTGTGACGCTCAAGCACGGTCTCCGGGTTTGAAACGTCTTTTTCCTGTCAAAAATGAAATTTTTTGAAGGTGACAGTACTACTACTAATAATCATAACAAATCAAACGGACTGATAGCATTACCTTATAAGGACGAAACATCCATTGTCCTTTAGCGTTTAATCCTTCCTATGAGCCGAAAATGCGTAACAACTAGATTTACTGAAGATAAGCATAAGATCCTCCCTAATCAAAATTCGGACTGGATGAAGTTTACGTCACAATGTTACAAGATAATGATATTCAAAAGCGGACGAATCTTTTTTTATGCAGACCTATATTTTTGCATCGCTAGATTATGCAAAGGCCGTCGAAGATGAAAGAACTGCAGTTCGAAGGCCTTTCATGCAGACTACAACCCGTATGGGAAAAATGTTTTCCCATACGAGTTGAAGTCTGCATGAATTGTTTTGATGATGTACGGAAGAGCTGACAAGTGTAACACACCATTTTTCTCAATTTGCATTAAAAAAACAGCTGGAAATCTAAATTCTGATCATTCGCAATGAAATTGAATTTTTGTTAAATCACAACCAGATGCCAGGGTGAAAATCCACAGCAAAAGTGAACTACTCCTGACCTATACATAAAATATTCCAACTAAAGACGTGTGAATCAAAGCCCCAAAATTCCCAGTAGCATTTTTCTGTCAAGTTGCCGTAAAAAGGTTGCCTCCAAATTTTTGGCATATGGGTCTAGTGGAAAAAGTCTCAATCAGCCCAGCAAAGTTTCTCCAGCTGTTTAACGCCAGACTTTAGCTAAGGTTGCTTGCATTTACTATTAGCGTTATGGATTTCTGGTTCACAGTACGACCGGAGTATCCACCGAATCACGTTTTACAGTATTAATGGACAATAACACTTTTGATTACATCAGTCCTACCTACTAGAGGTTAATTTATGTTGGTCAAAGAAACCAAGCACGCCGTCTTACGCTACCGAAAAAGATGAGGGCGGCTACTTTCAGACGCGGATACCGAAAGTTTCAACTAAGGCTCTTTGCTTACAGACTACTGTTATTTCAACCACTATATAGCCCATTATGCCAGCAAGTACTAAAACACTTTACATCGTCATCGTGCGTGCGGGCATGCACCTGCCAGTATATTACTATGGGGACACATGCAATGTAAGGAGCTTGAATGGATCCAAATCCGACCATATACTGAAGAATGCAAAAAAATGACACTATGAGCAGTTCAGTTTGCTACACACTGAGTATACGGGTGTATTCTAGTACGTAAGAAAGTGAACAAAAATATATTCAAACGCGGAAACACACACAGCAGTTGGAGCGTTGGCTTGCGTTAGAGGCCTCTACTATGCGGGTTTAAATACTGGTGAACGCTTTCAGGTTTTTCGCGATAGGGTCAACTCAAAATAATAAATTCGTAGAAACGGTCCCTGGCGTCCACAAACCACGAACATACCGCCATTAAGCTGTGGTAAATTTGTCAGCACAAAGGTAGCCTAAATTTAACAACATCAATGTTTCATAAATTCATCAGCATAATGTATCACAAGATAGGTATTTTTTCCTTCGAAAGCCATTCGTTTTCACAAACACTAGGAGAATAACATGCAAGACGACGGCACAGCCGACAGTGCATCCATCGGGGAAGAAGCGGTAGGCGTCAAACACACTCGATCGTGCAATCGATTCGGCAAATTATTACAAAAATGGCAAAATTCAGATAACAGGATTTTATTAAACCACTAACCACCTGAGCAGTACTGGAGAACAAGCGGTCGCGCATACGGGCCCTTCATTTGCGAAGTCGATACAGTTTCCTAATTTGACGAACTATGCGCGGACCTGGCTGACTTGAGGTACAGTTAATGCACGATAAAAGACTAACTTAAACGTACATGCATTCTGTAGATATCCTATTTGTCTTTATTCGGTGGCGATAGGACGACAACTTCTATTGATCGTGTATTATATAGCGAAGAAATGATACATTAGATAACCTCCCATAGAAGCCAAGCAGAAAAACGAGCTCACATCGACAGCAGAGTGTACAAAGTGGTCCTAGGCAAGACCTGCTTTCTATGTACATTGCTCTGATCTAGAGGAGCAGAGTTCAAGTGGTGGAATGCCGGCCAAGGTACTTGTCGTCAACGGCCGGAAGAAGCCATCAAAACCACTTTAAGGAGGATTCACGACTAAAACACGATCAAAGTACAGTGGCTAGCCCTACATCAAATGGTTAGCTTTAATTAAAGAATTGGCCACTATTTACTACGCACTATATAGTGTGTAGTAAAATTATTTGGTAAATTGGGAAAAACAGATAGGTATTAAGACTAAACCTTAACTGTACAGATCGAACCTGCTTTATTCCAACTAGAAACAAATTTCTATTGGGCCCTTGCATGAGTTAATATGAGATGCAGTCGGTTCCCGATGTCGTGGCGCTGTAAAAACCAAATAATCAATTTACAACCGCCAAACCCACCATACGAACTAAAGGCCTCTCCATTTAATTAATTAAAACAAAGCATTAAAAATGGGAAATAATAAATAAAAATTTGATAAATATTATAGAAAATGACAAAACCGGTAAACTTAGACAACGCTTTTAAAAATTAGGCAGTCGAAAAGCAACAAAACAGTCCTTCTAAGGAGGTTTGTGAGTTGAACCTGCAAAACGTCGGCATGCAAGCCACTACTAAATTACATGAATGAGTACTAGGTACAGTAGGCCCTCTGCGTCTGTCTGTGAAATGTTGTATGAGGAATGAGCAGAAATGCGGTTGTTTACGCGGAAAGTTGACTGTGAGTTAACACTTACTTGTGCTCATGCCACTGCACCAACCTGTTTGGGGCATAGCTCGGACGAACTGTCGCGTGCAAAACTGGGAGTTATTGGTTGCTCAAAAACCAGTCTTGAAACTTGATCAACACAAAGCTTTATCAATAGACCTTCAACGACTTCATCACTAGTGGGCATCTGTCTGCGTCTGTTGGTCTGCGTCGTCCGTACAGCGACAAAAAGCCACCCAGCATAAACAGCATGCTCTTCTGATCACTTCCGTGGAGGACAAAGAAGCTTGTAATCGCATTTTTTATCACTTTTACATTTGTAAATAAAAGCTGCGTGTCCAACCACTTAGATATTGTTCAACCATAGAAAACACCATGCTACTATGCTAAGCTAATTCTGGAACACGTTAGGTCCTTAGTTGGACTAGAGACGTTCTGTAACTTCCAAACTATAGCTGGATACGGTAGCAATTATAAAGTTAGTCTGAAGACGGTAAAAGGTAGAAACTTGCAAGATAAGACATGGTAACCACTTAGCTAACCATGTAGAAATACAATAACTGGGGTTTTGTGTTGTGTATCGAAAGCTACACTCGGTAACTATATGTTTTGTAACAAGACGCAGGTACAGGCTTATTCTTTTGGTGCTTGATCTGCCAACCCGCACATAGGACGCATGGGCTGCAGAAAAACACTATTGCTATTCAAATTTTTTTATGATAGTCTAGTTGTCCTAACCACTGCAGCAAATTGGCTTTATTAATTACAAATAATTATAATAAAGCTGGTTGTTACTTCCTAATGCCGTTTATACACAAATCTACCTTTAAGCTTACCCAGTCAAGTCTCGCAGCTAGATTTCCTAAGCTTTGATAGTTCAGTCAAGTCCTCAAAGCCTAGTCTTATCTTTTTCTCCTATTGCTTTCGAATTTGAGCCACCTATTTTTTTGCTGTTCATTCACATTGGGATTTATCATCCTATACCATCCTTTCTAATCCTCTGCTATTTTTTTCTGCATTTGTGATCATGAGGTCATATCTACAGTACACTGCTACCTTTTTAAATACAAGAAAACAAGTTATTTTATCTACAAAATGTCACCAACCCAATATTTGTTAAATGCGGCCAATCTGTCGCATATGCAATTCACCACCAACAACACCAACATCGAAATTTCTCCGTAGGAGGACAACACGAAGAAAAAAGCGTGTTAAGAAGCGGAAATGGAGAAGTTGAAAGCCGATCTGTCTCCATAGTTGATGTGAATGTCGTGAAAAACTTGGCTTGTGAGTATAACATGACCTTTTACCTTTGTCCTTTTCAAATGACTCTTAATTTTCCTTACCATCGGCTCTGCGTGAATGGAGCCATTTTTGCTGAAAATTCAGGTTTGTTAAATCCTCAATATAACATTCTTCTTCTCAAAAAATCTCAGCAACACTAGTACTGAACTTTGAATACTGTTATAGAAACTACCACTATCACTTTTACTACCAGCATCACATATTTTTCCCTATTCCTGCTGCGCTGAGTCAACTATCGATATAATTTTAAGAATATACTACTTTAATATACTACCCAACTATGATTACTAGAATTAACACTATTAGCAGTGGTATATTACATTTAGCAGCAGTATTCTGGTCTAAACTTCGTAAAAACGTGGCAGCAGCAATTAAATTGCATTATTAGTTACACCAAATTCAAATCTAGCTAACCTTATAGTCTATAACCTCATTATTCAGTTTAGACACAATTGTATCTCTTCAATTAGGCAGGTGGGTCTCTTAGTTTAGATTTGCTTAGCTGTGGTAGTGTAGTTTAGTCCTCAATCCCTAGTCTATGCATCTAGCCTATTGAAGTCACAGCAGCACTGCTGTCCTCTACTACCGTGCTTATAGCGCACCTATCTAGGAAGATAATGGTTTGACCTCCGACAAATGGAAGCGTCATTGCTAGCACAAGTACTACGTATTTTTTGTTGAGATTGTGGGTATCTGAGCCCAGTGGCGACTTAAATAAGCGTCATTGTCAAAAATAATACAGTACAAAATAGAACCAGAAATGCTATCAATCAGCTGCATCCCTAGTTAGTAGTATTAGAAATATCAGTAGCAGTACCAGCCTTCGTCTCCAAGACTCTGGTTTGACAGTTACTGAAGATTGGTTTTTACTCGGAATACCTTAAACCCCATTCGCACAATGTGCTGGGATCAATGGGATACGAGCACAGGTTCCGAAAAGTCCAAGCTATAGATGGATGCTGTGCTAGGTATGTAGTTGGGCTAAAGACTGCAAACTGCATGACATAAGTGCATGGTAGGACTGGTACATTACTTTACAAACGCCCTATTTTTATCCAAATGCTTATCACTTTTTCCTCCTCACACAGACTGCGAGTGCATATTGGGTGCGACTCCTTAAAAAGTACACACAATAAATACTTAGATTATTTTATCTACTGGTCTTACCATGCATGATTAATCGAAACTAGCAGTCGTAGTATAGGCACGTACCAAAACAACCATATCTTATTTTCTTAGATGACACAGCGCGATGAATAGAGTTGATAGGGCAAAAACCAAGACAAACGCTCTTCTGCACAGGGCCCAAAACATGAACTTACTCGAAAAATTTAAACCCAGATTCACACTCCTTGTTGAGACACTGGGCATGAGTCCCCCAGTGTTAACTTAAATCCAGCGTCACTTCTGACAAATTTAAGCATCAGAGATAGTACTTATTGTAAGACTTAAATATATCGTAGCTAGTTGTTATTAGGCACAGTAGTAACCGTATCAGTCTCGGCCTCCTTTGGCCTATCTTCACACCTAATATGGCTGAGTGAGAGTAAATATTACAGTAGTACCAGCGCAACGGTCTACTGTCACTGTAAGACTAAATTAAGTGGTGTTTTGGCGTGCATTTGAAACAGCAGCCCACGCCCGACGCGTCTAGTCTCTTGGAGACTCATTGGAGAACATGAAGAGTTTGAAGCCGCTTACTACGCCCTGTATCACTTTAAACTAACCGCAAAGGGCGTCACCTCATGTTCCAGCCTGTTGGTTCAAGTGGTAGACTTAATCGAAACCGATGGTCGAATGCACACACATGACTGAGTACCAGGTACAGTTGGCCCTCAGTGTCTGTTTGTGAAATAAACCAGCTCAAAGCGATAACCAAAAGCTTAACACAAACAACTTCTGAGGAAACCTATTTCCTGTTTTGGAAAAAAAATCACTAGTCAAAAGTATGCTGTTAGAAGAACTTCAAGGTATGATCGGAAGGTATTTGCCTGTTATAAAGGCACCGACAACAGCACGTGTCAATCACATCACTTAAAAATCGAAAGCGGTATTTTCCTCGAGAAAGGTAAGCGGGAAATCAGCAGTTTTTGAAGGCGCCCAAGGGATGCTCTACCAACGCTTTTAAATATCCTGTAAAGTGGCAAAAGAAACATGTATATTTTGCCAAAAGAAGCGAAAATGCGTTTTTTTGGACATAACTGAGAAAGTAAGTCAATCACCGGAGCCAAATGTTTATCGTCCTGACGTTTTGGATTCATAAATGATATCACTGTCAAAGGTAAAAGGCACAGGAATTGTCACAGTATATAAGGGTAAAGTAAGCTAGGCAGGCCAATGACTGTTGTTATCACACGGCCGTGGGCGCGTCTTGGCAGGAAGAGGGAGGAGGGGGCGGTGGTGGCGCCAGGGTGATAATGGCCATTGATAGGGTTTTCATGGTCCGATGGTTGGGTTCACCCATCGTCCTGCCGTGTTGAGAACTTCCCGCAAACGCACAAACGGTGGTTGCCATGTCCGTGTTCACACGTCGGCTGCTGCCAGGCTGGCGCTTATCGCTGGCTGGTCATAGCGTGTGTTGGCGTTTGCCTGCGTTGTTTTTATTGTCATGTGTCAGAGAGCAAGGATCATCGGGGGGCGGTAGTGACATCGAGGTGATAAATACAATTAATAGAGTTCGCATTCTCAGCTCGTGTGTTCATCCGTTGTCCTGCTGTTTAGCTTACAGCCCGCAAATGTGCGAACGGTGGTTGCCATGTCCATGCTCCCGTGAGTCTGCGTTAGTTTATTCTGAATTCACGATTGTTATCGTGATTAATCTACTTGTTGCTTCGAAAAGTATAAAGGCGACACATTCATTCAGTAGGAAGTCAAAGAATTCCAGACCCAAGCGGTGTCTGCAAAAGGCAAACATCATTACTGATATCAGTCTTCAGCCTAACATCAGTATTCAGCCTGATCTGACTGCCGAGCAAATAGATTTGTCGGCAATGAAAAATTGCCACGAGTTTATGTTGAAATTTTTGTCAGGTCTTTTAATCCTTTTGCCGCTATTTGATGGGAATATCTCTGCCGTTTCCCCTCAGGAATGCAAACGTTTAGATTCTCTCGTTAACTTGGTCGCACGTGAGTCACAGGATAGACAAAAAGGACATAAAATTTTATTCTGAAAATCGTTCCGAAATCAATTTGGCCAATGGACGTTGCAATGCATTTCCTCTACTCTTGTGGATTTAACTATAAAATAGCAGAGGATATTAGACTGTCATCTCGCAGCAAAAAATCACCCATTTTAGTAAAGCTATTTTCACCCATTGAAATAGATGCCATTTTTAAACAGCAAGAGCTTGTTTTTAAATATCTGAGGAATACAATGTATTTCCCCTGTCAT
>JAYGXS010000003.1:85931971-85960577 GCA_036362985.1 Ligula intestinalis | reverse complement strand
AGTATAAGAGTTTATCTTCTGCTCACCGGAATAAATTTCTTCCGGTTAGGAGATGATATTATTATCTGGTATGGTTAATCAGAATAAAGAGGATAGTTTACCTGGAGCGATTTATTATGAACCTGACGATTTTGCTAGCTGTCTCGTCTACCCATCTTCAGAGAATGGACATTCTGGCTCATGGTCCTCGTCTTTATGCCACCCTTTCTTGCGTGTGCCTGTCCTGCCAATCATGATTGAATCACTGCGTGCTTCTCTCATTCTCCTCCTTTACTACATTCTTCACTACATCGACTGTACTCGACTATATGGACTACCGAAGTCATCCCGACTGACTGGTAACTGTCCATTATTTTACCGATAGCGAAGCACGGTGACAAGACATTATGCTCAAATTTACGCGGCATCAGACTCATAGATATAGCCGCCAAAGTGTTTGCGACCATCCTTCTCCATAGATTTTTGACTAAGCGCAATCTTCGCACTCGTTCTAACCAAGGAGGATTTCGTCGAGGTAGAGGATGCTTTGACCAGATCTTCATTCTACGCCACATACTAGAGCACCAACAGATCACCACCGCCTGTTTTATCGACTTCAAGACCGCCTTTGATTCTATCGACAGAGAAGCTTTATGGCAAATCTTCCTTGCTGACGGTCTCCCACCAAAATTGCTCAATCTGATCAAAGCTTACTATGGCACAACATCAGCCCGAGTAAGAACCCTTGGTGAAGAGTCAACTTATTTCCCTCTGACTTGTGCAGTTCGACAAGGGTGCCCTCTTTCTCCAGTTCTCTTCAACTTCTTGATCGACTGGGTTATGCATCAGTCAATTTTACCTGACAGTGGATGTGAAATCAGCCCCGAATTCAGAGTACCGAACCTGGAATATGCCGATGACATTGTTGTACTCGGTTAAGCTCCCCAGTCACTACAGCCAACGCTAGACCGAATCACCAGCTTCGCTGCAACTGTTGGTCTGACAATTAATATGCGCAATACGAAGCTCCTGACTACGTATCTGAGCAGAGCACAAACACTGTTTATCTGCGGTCAACCCATTGAAGAAATTAGCTGCTTTCTCTATTTGGGTTCCAGTATGCTAGCCAATGGACAGGCCAAAGAAATCAAGAACCGAATCGCGCAGGCTAGAAATGCATTTAGGCTGCTAGCCAGGCCACGCTGGTCTCGCTCAGACATCAGTTTACGTACTAAGCTGCTGATATACAAAGCATCAATCAGACCAGTGTTAGTATATGCCTGCGAAAAATGGCCAGTGAGAAAGGCAGATATCCTATTGATCGAATTCTTTGACCGTTGGTGTCTTCGACGCCTCTTAAGAGTCTTCTGGCAGGATAGAATCACCAATGTTGAGCTATACCGCAGATGTTTTAAACTACCAAGTCTAGCATCGTATATCCAGCATCACCGATTGCAATGGTTTGGCCATGTTCTGCGCAAACCATCGACGAACCTCTGCAGATTGCTCGTGAACACTTCTCGTAGTGTAAACTGGAGATACCGACAAGGCGGTCAACTGAAGACATGGCTCAGCACCGTTCAAATGGACGTTGAACGGATGGGCCTCGTTACCGTTTACGGCTTGCGACATTGGAACAAACAATGGGTTAACATCTGTGAAGAGCTCGCCTCTGACCGCCGCCAATGGGCTGCCGCTATTCGTGACATCCGTGAAGCCGATTCATCCAACAACAGGAGCTAATCGGATAAAGTACAAGTAAGTAAGTCCTTCTTTACTCTGTCTGTCACTGTGTCGCGTGCGTTGGTGTCGCCTTTATGCATGTTCGTTACGTCACCTCCTCTCGCACACCGACTTGCTCCCGGCATACCCACGTTGGTTGAATTGCAGGTCGACTGCATGTTGCTCCATGCAGTGGCTAGCCCCGGATATGAATGTTCATAAAACGACATGGGGGACCGGTAACTTTATGTGGCGGTTGACTGAACAGTCGGTCGACATCCAGGCTTCATTAATTTGCCTTGATGTGTGATAATGACCTCGGCCCACAATTTCAACCGCTCAAATCTGAAGCCATGCCCTACATCTGCAGCATGGTTCGCTACCTCCGACTTTGGGCTGAACCTCCTTACGGCCAGCTTATACACATGCATTCGCGTTTTTAGGCGTTGGCCGGATTCTCCAACATAATTGCACGTCCCACGACTACACTGAAGTCGGTAGATGACGTGTGGCATCTTATGCTTAGGTACAGTGTGTTTTTGCTACATAACTTGTTGTTGGATGGTGCAGGTAGGCTTGTGGTCAATCCCTATCCCTAGAGGTGCAGTGGGTCTCTACCCCTTGGTATAGATAGCATATTCTACTGGACTGCCTTTAATTTGGTCTCATTGAAGATGAAGAATGTCCTGAGCCATGCATTGACCATATCTTTCATCGTACTTCTGACGTAGGAGATCGAGCATAGTTTCAACAGCAAGCGCCTATAGTATGAACGTGGAGAGTGAAATGACATGGACTAACACCATCCTTTTATATGGCTAAACCTAACCGTCTTTATTCTTTCAAGGAACTGTACAGCCAAGTCGACTGTCCATTCGGAGCCCGCCGTGAGAAAAGTAAACCTCTGGAATAACCATTTTGCCAGCCTGTATGTAGTCGTACCTCGGAGGAAGACGATTGGCCGTAAGGAAACGTCTGGCTTGTGCACCTTTGGGAGACCGTAGAATTGTGTGATAATTGCTTCGGTAGGCTTCGCCATGTACCGCTCCTTGATGGTGATTACCCTCTCCTTCTGGAGTCGACCCAGGGTAGACCACGCCCACGCAATAAGGAGTGGCATAAAAAGGAGTGCCGTGAGCCAGATTTTTCACTTTCTGAAGATGGGTAGAGGAAACGTCACGTTTATAATAAGCCTCTCCCGGTGAACGCTCCTCTATCTTCTGAGTTACCACCTGGAAATCGAATTTTCAGCACTATTTCTACTTTGGTTACTTATCACATGCATTGTGTATATTTCACACGGAACCGTGGTCGTAAATTTCGATGACGTCTACAGGGGTATGATGCGGGAATGCGGACTTGTGCGTGGGTGCGTTTAAAGCGATGTTAGACTTGCGCTGCATCTGCCGCACTTACTTGTCCTTACCAACCGGTGCAACGTTACGTTTGAGGGGCCTTATTCCCACCTGCATTACGCGCCATGGAATCGGACGTGATGAGTGTTCGGCCATCTGCTAACCGGTGTTGGCGACGCGGTGGCCTGTGTGTTCCCAAATTGCGACTTTGTTTTGGCCAAACTGAGCCTCAGTTCCGAATATGGATTAGGGAGGTCGTCGCACATGTTTATGTACTGGGGACTGGTGAAGGAAATACTGTTAGTAAGATGACCAACAAGACTAGCATCTTCGTTCGCCTGCGGCCCGATGATAAGTAAAAAGGACTATACCTATTCTGTAAAAGTAACTTTTTCATCGAGTTAAAAATAAAAGTACATAGAATTTCGCATTTCTAAATGTTTTCTGGTAACATAAAACCTTTCTTTTATGATTTTATGCTTCTTTAGGGATATAATAAAAAGATGCACGCAAAAAAATATTTCTTTAGTTTGCCATTCATTAGCAGTGTATGTTTATAGCATGTCAAGTACTGTTTTTTTTTCTTCCCAGGTCAGATTGGCGTCGTTGGTATTCGATGCTTCGCAAATAATTTTTAGTTGTCCTGACTACCTTCAGAGATAGTTGCCGAATTTTTTCAATGTACAATACAGCTGGGCAGAGAGCGGACCGAATTTCACCCTGGATTGCTGCGTTTCTGCAGTTGAACTAGAAGAGGTTACTTTTCGAACTGACCACCGCTGAATATACCTCTGCAGAAGGATCAATGAAGAATCCATAAATGATAGAATGTTTTCAGACCTCATTTATTCTTACTCCAAAACCTCTAAGACCTATACTGCATGGATATTATGTTCCAATTTTGCTATTATTTTACCTTTGTAGACAAGTTCTTTTCACTTAGAATAAACTCCCTATCTTGCGCACTATTGAATTAGCATAAAAACCCAACTATGGTGAATATGTGAGTGCCAAAAAGGAGTTTGTTTAAGGTTTCTTCCTGTTTTCAAAGATGTTAGACGGTGCCCTAGAGGTGCCTTACCAACAAACTTTATTATAAAACGTATCCCAAAGGTTATTAATTAGTCAATAAGCTCAAGCATGGAATGCCTGAGTGTTATGGATGCGTCAAGTGAGTGCAGAACAAGTCGAATATGAGTAATAGGTATGCGTCTCCTAGAGGAATACAGTCCATCCATGAGTTGGCCGAGTTCAGAGTCGCATTCCAGCTGGCTTAGTCGCCGGGTCTGGATATCTGCAATCGGTCGTGAGGTCACCGACTCCAGAAATTTCTGACCGTAAGCAGGCCGCAATAAGGTTCTTTGTGCACGGACCATGTAGCGCAATTGGTAAGTCAGGACAGATGGAGGTCAAAGACAAATCAGTGACCTTACTCTGCAGTTTGACACCGTTAGGTGCACACGTGTTGATGGACAGAGGGGACAGACTTGCGGCTTGCTTTCAGAGGCGTGCGAGAAAAGCATGGCTTGGAATAACAGGTCCGCTACAGCTACTATAGCTGGGATGGAAACAACTATCCGTTTGTGCTTGAGGCTATTTGTATGGATGTTGTATGATGTGCATGACTTGCTTGATTGCTATTTATTGGCTACTGGATGGATATTTTGGTCTCCATCGCAAACTTCTACTGTTATGCATTATTGTAACACAACGTGTGCTTTCTGGCCTCAACCTAATTTTTCTTATATGCTGACTCTATGGCAATTACAAGGCCCTCCAGACTTAAATATTACATTTATTTATTCATTTAGAGAACGTCTGGTATGGGGTGCGTTTGTGGGATACGGTGTGTTCCGGATGGATAATAGAATATGAACATAGCCCCATGGTTATAAACTAGTAGATAAGACGTGAAAGGCCACAGTGTTATGGATGATTTTAATGAAGTGTTGAATGAGTAGAATATAAGTAATGAGTAAGTGGCTCCCAGACGAGTGCACTTCAGCCATGAGTGGGCCGAAGTCCAGAGTCCCCTTCTGGTCGGTGTAGTTACCAGGTCTGGTGGTCGCCTGCCCCGGGAGTGTCTGCGAATAAGCAGTCACCACCTTTATGTGCTTTTGTGACTTGGCCTTGGCCAGTTGGGCAAACACGTCCGTGACTTTAATCGGAGGTCTGACATCGTCCAGCGCGCACGGACTAGTAGGCACGAAAGATAGACACTCGGTTCATGTCGAACAGGCATGTCAGCAAAGCATGGCTTATCATGAGAGGTCGCTACACATTCCTTAACCTAATAATAATAATAAGGTTTATTTGTAAAGCACATCTTTGGCGCCGTCAAAAAAACCCCGGAAGGCAGGAAAAAACCTAACCAAAACCCCTTCTTTCGCAGTGACCATTGTATTTGTTTTGGTCTTTTGCTAGGTCAATAGTGTGCGAAATAAGGAGTTTGTTTTAAGTGAAAAAAACCTGACTTTTAGGAAACAAATCGAGAAAAACATGAGATAAAATAGCAATACATTGTAGGTGTTACGGTTTTATAGTAAGAATACTTGGGGTCTGGAAAAACTGTAATGTCCTTTAACTGAGGTATACTTAGCCGCGGTCAGTTTGAAGGTGAAAATATCAGCTGATGATATGGCATCGACCGTATGCATGGCTCTGCTCGATACGGAGATTACAATCATTGTCCAGTGGCACAAGTTTGCTAATTAGATGGGACGTTGCAGATGTCTGAGGTGGGTCGAGGCAGCTGCGAAGCACCATCGTCATTCAAGTGCATCGGCAGAAGAAATTTGGCCTTTCGTTTGTCGAATATCTAAGTGAGATTGAGATTTACAATCATTAGTATTTATATTTCTGATACATTATAAGGGGAAACAATATATATTTTAGTATAATTGAAGAGAAAATTATTTTCTTTCATAATATTTTTTTTAAACATTTAGATATTAGTAGAGGAATATTGGAATGGATAAATTGTTCTTAGTTTTTGTTTTTTACTTTTATTTTTAAGGATTGGAAAAGGAGGCAAGGCACAATTTTGCTTAACCTTTGATTTTATCAGCGTTGGAAACCGTCGACTGGAAAGCTTTCAGCATTTGCCTGTTTTCTCCAAAATTTTCGGGAACTCTCCTGGACCGTTAGATCCCTTTTGGTCCGAATTGGACGTCAAAGAACTGGTTAGCAAATGGTCCTATTTTATTCAGAAATATATGCGTCATGTCATTTGAGAAGAACTGCTTGGTCTTTCTTCTAAATTCGGCTAAACTGTGGCTTTTTCGAATATCGTTGGGTAGGGCATTCCATATGATCGCATATCTTATGGTGTAGAAATTTGATCGCTGGGCCGTCTTAGCTTTAGCGTTATGAATTGTATGTTGGTTGTTTCTAGTGGAACGGGAACCGTTTTGATTTGTTAACATATTATTAATGTACCGGTAGCAGCCATTCCTTTTGGTCATTTCATTCGAGACGAAAAATGTCCACGAGCACTTTCCTATTGAGCCGCCCGGTTATAGACGAAATAATAAAGGGTTCCATGTGAAGGACATCCGAACAAAACGCCCTCCTTTACTCAAAAGTATAGAAATACGAACTCTTCAGACCATTATCATCAGCTCAAAAACAGAAGGGTATCATATACTCCTTTTTAAGGATATAATGTGGAGCGAAGTCTAGGCGATATTTGATTACTTATTTTCCACGGTTAGTGAATAGGCTTAAGTATATCTGAATTATGTTTCTATTTATTTTCAGGCTTCCAATACAAATTTCCAAAGAAGCCTGAACTGTTAATGACTGGCGACTCATTCATCATTGGAAGTAGTGCTATGTAAACTTGGTTTGTTGTCATTCCGGGTAGCTTTGAAGATTTAGTTTTTAGACCAAATATACGTTGGCTTCTTTGACCGGATTTTCGACCTACTTTGGTAGCTGAAGTTTGGTTGCACGTTCTGTTTTTCGGACATTTTGCGTGAGCGCCAGCTGCATGTGAATTATGCGACGGAACCACGACTGTAGATGAAAAGTTTTCTGCATATCTCAAACTCCGCAGCTTACCAACTGAGCAGTAGACACGCTTTTTTAAGCTAATAAGGCAGATGCGAATCTTAGCGAGGCTTTTGAATCTCTATTTCAAAATAAATTTTCCTTACAAAAACATACCTCTATATATGGATGATATCAATCAAACGCAGAAGGACCTTTTAATCAAAAGCCTAACAACCGGGCCTTAAATGTGGCTCCAGCGTATAAGGCATCAAAAATGCCCTGTTTTCCATGAGGGGTGTTTTCATCATGGATTTCTTCTGCGAGGAGACTGGAAGAAAATTATGGGCTGCCTGCTTCATAATAATAATATGTTTATTATGCTAGTTAACAGTCAATTGTAAAGAGTTGGTAATGCACCTCTTGTGCGCCTTCTAAAACCTCGAAGATCGGAAAAAACCTAAAACAAACTCCCTATGTTGCAGCCAGTGTTGGTTTTATTTCAGGTTTTGTGTTTTGTCAATACAGGGTGAGATAGGGAGTTTGTTTCAAGTGAAAAAAACCTGACTTCAAAGGTACGATTCAAACGGAATAAATGTACAGTTGTAAGCTGAGTTGACTCATCAGCAAGAAAAAATTAGCATATCATTTAGGGACATTAGATTGGGACGAGGAGGGTTGGCACAAGAATATAGTGTTTTCAGTTTTCCTTCCATGGTTGTCGGCAAAAGTTGCGCGCTATCGGCTAAAGGGCTAGCAGACTGCTGGTTGCTGCTTCAGCAGCATTATCTTCAGCATGAAGCCTGGCAGGGTTCAAAGTCCACGGACGCTATCAGAGTGAAAGAGAGATTCCACCGATTCAGCACTCAAAATTCGTGAAAAATGTTCTGAATGTAGAAAACTAGTTATAGCTTTCTTAAACATAAGGTAGCTTTGCTGGGTTTTAATACTTTTGGGCAGCTTATTACAGATTGATATGGCATTTACTAAAAAGAATTGCCGGTACTTAACTGTACGTGCCATAGGAAGAAATAAAAATACGTCTCGATGACTGGCGCGTCGAGAGTGCTCAAGCTGTCTTATTGTACTGAGAAGATTCAAGTTTTGACCCTTTAAAATTTTAAACAGTAAAAATAGACCCTTCTGCAATCGACGAAGCCATAGGGGATCCAGCTTTATAAGTTCGCACCCTTGCTGGTAGGCTTAGTTACGGTGTTCTGTAGTGAAAACTCTTCTAGTGAAGAAGTGTTGCAACAATTCTATTTTCCTCCATTTACTAGTGCGCAGAAGACTGAATATAGGCAAGCAGTATTCAAGACTAGGTCTTACGTACATATTATAAAGGCTAGTTCTAACCTTTAAAGTCTTAAAATTTCTAAGGATAAATCCGGTAGTTCGGCGTGCTTTCGAGACTATCAGGGCACAGTGCTCTGACAAATTGATACTATTAGAGTAGGATATGCCCAAATCCTTGATAACTCCTGGGACATTTAGTTCGTGGCCGTCAATGCTTAATTCCGGTTGATGATCGTCACCAACAACCATAACGGAACATTTGTGCCCTGAACGGGTGAGGCGCCATGTGCAACACCACTGGGCGAAGGCCTGAAGATCCCTTTTTATCACCTCGAGCACGATGTTGCGATCTGCCGTTTTATATCGAAAAGCGGCTTTTAAATCATCAGCGTACATGAAGGGTCTACCATACTGAAAGCAATCTAAAACGTCATTGACGAGCAGGCAAAATAGGAGTGGACACAGTACACTACCCTTTATAACTCCACTCCTCATATGCGTGGGGTTGGAGATAAAACTTGGACATTTTTACTCGTTGTGTGCGAGCATCCAAATAGGAAGATATGAAGCTCAGTGGCTTGCTACCTATTCCGTATGAACCACGTTTCAGAAGGAGGAGTTTATGATCGACCCGATCGAACGCCTGAGTAAAATCAAAATAGACGTTATAAATGGCAAAACCGTTGTCTCTAGATCAAAGAAAAAGAGCTGGCAGTGGTCGCGAGATCGTTTCTCGAAAAAGCCATGTTGAGCTGCATTGAGTAGGTTGTTCTCTGTCAAGTGACGCATCACCTTTTCTTTGATCAATGTCTTAAAGATCTTAGAGGCTGCGGGAAGTGTATTCATTGGCCTAAAGTTGTCAAATGACGTCGATCGGCTGTGCTTGCGAATAGGCATTATACGCGATTCCTTCCACAACGAAGGAAAGGTTTCGCTCTCAAGAGCAAAACTAAATACCCTACAAAGAAAAGACGGAAATATATCATTCGCTTCAGCTTTAAGAAGGCGTACTGAGAAGCCATCTGGTCCTGGACTGTAACATTGATGATAACGACTAATGGCTACAGTCACGTCCCAGACGGTAAAACTTATGGTTTCGAGTATGGCACCCGTCCAAGCCCGGATAACTGGAGGTGCAGCGAACGAGTTTTCACTAAACATTTTGGATAGGAACGCATTGAAGCTATCCGTGGTCAACTAAGCGTCAATCATGGAGTTTCCTAAGGCGTCTTGAAGTATGGGGTGTTGCGTTTTCCTCTGCGCTTGTATTGTACGCGAAAAGAGTTTCGCAACATTTAGGGAAGTATTTTCAGCAAAGTGGGCCTCATCGGCTATCGGCTTTTCTTCGGAGGGCTTATTAGCCTGCTCAAAGGTCAGTTTGACCGAGGGCAGACCGGAATTGTTGTTCTGCCGATGCAAACGACGAGAGAGTTAACGCAGCCTACGACGGAAAGACAGAGGAAGGTACACTTCATCCTTGACATGTATTACTTTCTTTCTGGGACAAAATTGAGGATGAGTGGATCCAGCACTTTGTACTGTGCATCGGTACAAACATTTAAATCTAAACATTGGAAAATATAAGCCCAGTCAAGAGCGTTTAGATGTGCCAGTAGTGCCACCGTGTTTGCTGATCGGAAGTCATGATGAAAACTATACTTTTGGGAAAATGTTTCATCCGCCTTCAGTTCTTGTTCATTAACAACTGTGATATTGTCTGAACTCCCAAGTGCGTCTAAGGATGACACTGAAAGTGGTTCGCATCCCCTAAAATAATTAGGTGGAATATGTTTGCTCCTCGAGTGGGAAAATCGACTACCTGATCCCACATGCTGGTATCTACTGGCTCAAGTAAGTTCTCGAAATTTGGGGGACCGGATGGTGGAAACCATTGCACGTCAGGAAGGTTAAGATCACCTACAATCAAGCAATACTTAAGATTCAAGTCACCTGCGGCATGAATGCCTGCGAGGGACAAAGATCGTAGTCCACATTGTCACTAGGAGTGCGATTAACACAGCCAAAAAGTAAGAAGAAGTTGTTTTTTAGAACAACTCGTAGCCAGAAACTCTCACCCACCGTCGTGAATTGTGGATAGTCCAACGGAGGAAATGCAAGTGGCTGCTTAATAAAGATGCAACTTCATCCACCACGGCCGTTTTTCGATCGTTTCGAACGCATAAATAGCCTAAAATAGAGATTTCAGAGTCATCTACACAGGCCGATGCCTATGTCTCAGTTACCACAACAATGTCTGGGCGGTTGAAGAAAACCAGAGTCTGTAGGAGAGGCATTTTATTACAGGGAATTAGGATCCTGCAGGTGCCGATGTCACAGTCCACCGTTTCAAGAAACATGAAAAAAAGCTTTTTTTTCGAGAAAGCGGTTGTCAAGTCAAGTCAAGTCAAGTCAAATTTATTGAAGGAAATATAGGCAAACGCCTTTGAACTCCCCCTTGGTACATAGGATTTAAGAAATGCATCGGCATAGCCGAACATTCGAAAGAAGTCGTCGACACAATTTCAGACGAATACTCGCTTGCTTCAAGTTATAAACCCACACTCAGTTTACACGAGCCAGTAGGGTCACTGAGGAAGAAGAGCAGACAGTGAAAAAACTCCTAAGGCTGGCTCACAATTCAAAATGGAATGTCATTTGTGGATTTTAGGAGAAAAACTTTCGCTCGTGGGGAAAATATGTGAATGATAGGGGCATGATGCTTCTGTGAATGTTGATGGCAGCCATGGTGTCCATGACTAGTAATATCTACATCCGAAGGTTCAAACGAGGAGGAGACCTCGGAGTCACGAGAACGTCCCGAAGGCCGGAGATGCGACCATGATACACCTTTGCTGTGCCAAGAGCCGAGGAACCCGCCACGTCGTCAGCAGTAGGTCGATACGAGAAAGGGTGTGACAGGGCCACGTAGCCTAGGACCGTAGGTGCGGTAGATGTGACCTCAGACACGATCGGCGCAGATCACATAGTGAGCAGAGACGTCATAGCTAGATAATGGCTGCAACTCATTTGGTATAGAACTTATATTAAGACAACTCACAAATTCCTATTAGTATATATTTAAAGCATTTATAGCATTTTAGTGTTTGGATGTAGAGTGCTTCAATTTTTGGATTCAGAACACTTCAGTGATTGGGTTTGGAGTGCTTTATCGCGACGATACTCATTAAATCGGTTTAGGTTTGCCTTAAAAATATCAACGGAAGGGAAAATGACAATATCGGCAGGAAGGGCATTCCATGCCTGGATTACCCTCTTAGAGCAAAAGAATTTTCTTGGGTTAAGCCTTGCCCCAGTCACACGTAATTTGAGGGGGTGTCCTCGCAGCCTAGAGGTGGTGGCCCGCTCAAAACATTCATTTGTTTGGAGGCAGCAATCCTGACCACGCAAAATGTGAAATGCATGGATTAGGTTCCCATGTAGCTGCCTGGAATCCAGAGGAAACAAGTCAAGATTTACCCATATGGTCTCATGAGGGAGGTTCCGTTGGCCTCGTACTAATTTTGTACCTTTTCAAGGTTTTTTGTCTCTGGCTGTTTAAGGTCTCCAGGGTTGGATGGCAAATTCCACTTGAGGTCGCACGAACGTGCCGAATACCTTGCCAAATACAACTTTGTCACAATAAGCAAAGGCGCGCTTGATTAGATACAAGCTCGACATTGCAGATTTAGCCAATTTCAGGACGTAAAGTGATGGCTTCAGTGACGGCGTGAACCAAATCCCCAGGCCTTTTGAGCCTCTACCTCTGGCAGCGGCGTGTGATTCAGTTAATACACCCTCCGAGGCGTAGTGCTGGTTCTACCAAAGCGCATTAGGTTGCATTTGGCCACATTGAATGGCATGAGCCAAAGAGTCGGCCATTACTCCAGTCTATGCAAATTTGCTTGGAGGTTTAATTTATCGTCTTGGTTGCGTATGACCTTCCAAAGTTTTATGTCATCCGCAAACATTGCGATTTCGCAGTCTAGTGCGCTTATGCAGTCATCAATATATATATATATATATATATAAGGAAGAGAATAGGGCTAAGAACAGATTTTTGTGGAACCCCGCTCTCAACTGCTTCCTCCGCCGACTGCTGTTCGCCAATACATACGGTCTCGGTATGACCAGTCATTGGTGCCTGTAGAAAGAAATACACCCACACTCATGAACATCCAGAGAATGTATGCAAATGCAATTGCCTTGATGCCCGACGAAAATATTACACTGAATAGAGGGGTCGATTTAAATGCATACAGGGGTCTATATAAAAACATACAGGGGTCTATATAAATGCAAACAGGGGTGTATATAAATGCAAACTGGGGTCTATTTAAATGAATACCCCTGTAAGCAGTGATCTAGTATTTAAAACGACCAATTTAAGTGGGCATGTCTCAGGTTTCGGTGGCGGGAGAGCTAGGCCGTCACTTTTACCGGCTTCGACAAGAGAGATGTCCTTTTGTCTTATACTATTTGTCCCTCTCTTATTTTGAGATTTGTCCCGCCATTGGTTCTCATTTCTTCAGCTCTATTATTAGCTGTCTCATCTTTTTCCGCACTTTCAACTCGTAATTCGGCTGCAAAAAAAACTTGCGAACGCAGACTCTGCAAGGATAGTTTGTGCTCTAGCAAGAGATTCGCCTGTGTTTAAGTTTCTAAAAGAACTTAAAGAGGTCGTGGCCGAGAAATTGATTCTGGAGCTGTTTGAGCCTTCCCTATTCGAAATGCCTTAAGAATGTGGAAAGACTCGCCTGGTATTAGCAACGGTTTGGCGTAAACTCTCATAAGACCCACGTTATGGTCAATTCGTTTTTGTGCAATTGACGACTCGGACTCTGGGGCCCCTTTACAACTATTTAACGCTTGCGACTCAATGGAGCATATGTTGCGAGCTCACGTGTTTCGGCCGAGGGAGCACCTGTATCTGGTACACTCGATTCTGATGTACTGGCTATTGGGCTAGCTGAGTGCAAACCCTTTAAGCGCTTGGCCTTCTTAGGCTTATGCCTCTTTTGAGCTATGATCTTGTCAAACTCTTGGTCATCACTTTCTCGTGGAGAGTCGAGCAACGATGTGGTGCTAGGATGCAAATTCCCATAATTTCTAATGTTGCTTAGGCCGAGTAACGATGGTGTAGACCGCGGGCTTCACACATGATCTGATATGCAGGTTTCAGGTGTGTCGTCCGACATGTCCAAATCCAAGACCATATCAGTGTCAACTCGTTCTTGTGTAATTGTTGACACTATTTTTGGAGCCCCTTTTACAACTATATTCTGCCTGTGACTCACTAGTGCATCTGTTGCGGGCTTACGAGTAACGACCAAGCCAGCATCTGTATCCGGTACTTTAGGTTCGATGGGTCCTAATGTGCTGGTTTTTTGGTTAGCTGACTGCACACCCCTGACCCGTTTGGACATTCTAGCCTTTATAACCCTATGTTTTTTGGCTTAATGATCTTATTGACCTCTGTATCATCGCTATCTAGTGCAGCATGAGCAACGATGTGACGCTAGGACGCAAATCCAGATCATAGCTCATGCTGCCTTAGCCGAGTAACAATGGCGTAGACTGCGGATTTATTTGAGTTTCTTTACGATCGAGCGAGACGTCCGCTGGTTTACTTAGTTCGGCAGAAGATATGCGAGTTTCAGGTTTACCGGCCGAGGCTTTCTGAGCATATGTACTCGTATTCACCCCGGTTTTTGACCGATAAGAGCCGTTTTAACCGCTGGATAAGAAATATGTGTTTTGGATAGGCTATCTCTTGTTTATTTTATTTTCCTCGCGGTAGAGTTCCTGCTTCATCTCCGAAAACTCCTGGCGGAGGACGCAGTCCGCACAGTCTAACTTCGGTAAACTTAGTAGCCATCTTGGCCATTAAGTGGGAGGTGGAGAATTAATAACATTATCTTAGTGGCCATATCGGCCGTTACTTTCTGGTTGTATCTTTATATGGTTGTCAAGGGCCCGTGTCGAAGTGGCTGGGCTGCCTGAGGTGCTAACCCCGCTAATAACCAGATTTGGTGACCCGCGTTCGAGATCCGGTGGTGCCCAAGAGGTGCATTACCAACTCTTTACAATTGCCTGTAAACTGGCATACTAAACATATTATTATCATATCTCCGTGAACACAAGCGCTACGTGCACAAGCTTTAAAGGTTCTAATCCTCGATCTCGAGCACCTCTTCAACCCATGGCCACCGGATCCCCTTTCGAGAGGGTCGGCATTGACGTGATGGGCCCTTTAGCCCCCACTGACAGGCACATCCGGTATATTCTCGTCATAAGTCACTTTTTTAAGGGAAGGCCCTTGAGCTCCCTAATCATAACCAAAAATCATATAATCGGTCCACCGTAACAATAGTACATAATACAAATGTAGGCTTAACATCAGCTATAAGTGTGAAACAGTTGCAAGGTGTTTCTACTGACACATTGTTCATTATATCTGCCAAAGTTTCTCAGCACATGAGAATCAAGTTTTTTGTTTAAAAATGTCAACAGTATCTGAGCGGACCACATTTTCAAGGAGTCTGTTCCATGGCTCCAATGACCCTCTGAGAGAAGGCGTTTCGTCGAACTTCGATACGGGCCAGTTTCCTCTGTAGTTCAAAAAAATTACCCCGCAGATGGTCAATAAATACATTTTCCGCAGCCTCGAAGATCTTGAATACCTTGACCCAAGAATAAATGATGCGGCACTTGACAGAGAACAACCTGCTCACTGCAGCTCAACATGGATTTCTCCAGAAAATATCCTGTGACACCTGCCATCTCTCTTTCTTCGCTTATGTTCTACAATCTAAAAACAGCGGTTTTGCCCTTTATACCGTTGATTTCGATTTTGCTAATGCTTTTAATCGGGTCGATCATAACCTCCGCCTTCTGAGACTGGCCTCTTTCGTCTTTGGTAGCAAGCTCTTTAATTTAGTATCTTCCTATTTGGATGCTCGTACACAACGCGTTTAAATTTCCAATTTCATCCCCAACCCCAAAATGTGAGGAGTGGAGTTCTACAGTGAAGTGTGATTGGGCCACTCATATTTTGCCTTTTTGTCAGTGATGCTCTAGAGTAGTTTCAGTGTGGCAGACCCTTTTTATACGCTTACATTTAAAAGTCGGTTATCAGTATGAGCCGGTAGGTCACAACATCGTGTTCGAGTTCATAAACTAGGATCTTCAGGCCTTGCGCAGTGGTGCTGCACATGGCGCCTTAACTTTTCATGGTAGAAGTGTTCCTCTATGGTTGTTGACGACGATCATCAGCCCGAAGTATGCATAGACGGTCACGAACTACATGTGCCAGGAGTTTTTAAATACCTAGGCATATCCTATTTGAAAAGTTTCAATCGGTCAGAGCACTGTGCCCTGATAGTCTCGAATGCACGCCAAACTACTTGATTTATTCTTAGAATTTTTAAAACCAAACAGGTTATGTCATTTTAAGTCACTTAATTAAGGGAAGAAGGCTTTTGCGCTTGAGCTCCCTATTCAAAACCAAAAATTGCAGTACTGGTCCACCGTAACAATAGTATATAATACAATTATACAAAGGTAGGCTTTATATCAGCGATAAGTATGAGCCAGTTGCAAAGTGCTGCTACTGACACCTTGTTCATTATATCTGCCACAGATTCTCAGCACTTGAGAATCAAGTTCTTGTTTGAAAATGTCAACAGTATCTGAGAGGCCCACATCTTCCGGGAGTCCGCTTCACGCTCAAATGACCCTCTGAGAGAAGGCGTTTCGCCGAACGTCGATACGGGCCGGTTTCCTCTGTAGTTTAAAGGGATGACCCCGCAGATGGTCAGTCCGAGCCAATTCGAAGAAATCGTCAAATTCTAGGGCGCAGTCTCGGCCTCTAACAATAATAAAATAATTTGTATATTTCAGGCCCAATGGGCCTCATCAATAAACCAAAAATTCAATAGCACGAAGTACTAGAAATAATTGGTTTAACAAACACTATCCGTAGTCTATAGCTATAAGACGAGTATAACTGTTTAGAAGGGAATTTGTTAGATTCGAAAAAAATGAATAGAGCAGTGTCAAGCGAAAGGTGAAATTCAAGGGCACACACAGATGAGCCACATCGTTATCTAGATTCTGACTATGCATTCTGGTTCTCACTGCCACTGTTAGTAAATGGGGGGGGCTTGGAAGCAAACTCAGTGGAAGCTGAGCGTGGGGCAGAACAATAGGTATTAACGAAACATTACTGATATACATGGGTTCCTGTCACTATACTCGGGTTTCCAAGCCGGTGCGGCATAATAGAACATAAGGAACCCACCAGAGGTTTGGATGTAGGTGTGTATGACGTCCCGGCGGAGATGCCTTAAATTGAGAGGGAAAAATCAAGTTCGGTCAGTCTGTCTTCATAAGGCAGATGACCAAGATTCTTGACCATCTTCATAGCCCTCGCCTGCACTCGTTCAAGGTGCAGGTAATCCTTCCTGAACCACGGATGCGAGGCCTGGACAGCATACTCCAAGTGGGACCGAACAAACGCTCCATAGGTTTTCCTGAAGAGCTCCTTGTCGATGTTGATGAATCCCCCGCCTAATCGCAAACAGCACCTGTGTCGCGCGTTAAGCTGCCTTTACACACTGAGAAGATGGTTTAAGTGAGGAATTTATAAGTAAACCGAGGTCTCTTTGCTCGTTCACATTTGAAAGCAGTTGCCCATCGAGGAGGTATTGGAAGGGATCGTTCTCCTCATCAGTCCTTCTAGTACGGAGTCTTAAAAGCACACACATAGCAATGTTGAAGCTTAAGAGCCAACGAGCAGACCAGCGGCTAAGTCGATTGAGACTCTCTTGAAGCGCTTTCCTTTCGGCATCGGACCTGATGGCTCTACAGGGTTTGACATCGTCGGAAAACATGACGGCGCTGCAACCCAGGTCATTGACACAGTCGTTGATAATAATAATAATAATAATAATAATAATAAGTTGTATATTTCAGGCCCAATGGGCCTCATCAATAAACCAACAATTCCATAACACGAAGTACTAGAAATAATTGGTTTCACAAAGTTTCCGTAGTCTACAGCTATAAGACGAGTATAACTGTTTAGAAGCGAATTTGTTAGATTCGACAAAAATGAATATAGCAGTGTTATGCGGAAGGTGAAATTCAAGGGCACACACAGATGAGCCACATCGTTATCTAGAATTCTGACATATGTATTCTGGTACCCACTGCCTCTTTTAGTAAGGGGGAAGGGCTTGGAAGCAAACTCAGTCGAAGCTGAGTGTGTGACAGAACAATAGGTATTAACGAAACATTACTGGTATAGACGGGTTCCCGGAAATACACTCGGGTTCCCAAACCGATGTGGCATAATGGAACATAGGGAACCCACCAGTTTATGATCGTGATGGGCACCGCTGTATGATATCCAAAAGTCCATCAAATCTACAAGACCATCGTTGTGGATGTCTGAGATGTGACCAAATATAAGGCCCTGATGATGGTTGATGACCAGCGAAACGAGAGCCGTCAAGACTGCGTCCTGATTCCGGGGTAAATGAGTCAGAGGAAGGTAGTTTCAAGAAGGGATCCTAAATTCCCGATGTTCCTTTCTCCGAATTGTGGAGAAAGCTGCCCGGAAAAGATGAGGAAAACAAAAGGTTAATAGATTCAGTGTTAAGATAAATGTGCAGTCTTCGCTTGAATGCACATAGACAAGTCAACGTCCGAATATCAATCGGCAAATTATTCCAAAGATAGCTATACCTAGAAGCAAAAAAAAGAGATCGCTTAGAAGTGGAAGAAGCAGGAGGAGGTATAATCAACGTTGAATTTCTTAGGTTGTAAGGGCGAGTAACGGGAGTAAGGGCAGAAATCTTGGGGAGATTAGAACTATTACTATGATATAGCTAAGGTTGAGCAGTTGCCCTGAGACAGAGCCTTGGGGGACGCCACTCAGCACAGATGTAGATGTTGACTTCGAGTCACTTATGCACACTGTTTGCGATCACCCTGTGAGAAAATCTGTGGTCCACGCCAGCAGGTTTCCTCTTATGTCAATATCCAACGCTTATTTGGAGGCTGTCAAATGCCTTCTTGAAGTCTTTATGAATGACGTCAACCTTACTATCTTCATCCAGTGCTCCAGTCCGCTGCGCAGTGGAGAGTAGAAGGCTGGAAAGGCAAGAATATTTCTTTCTGAAGCCGTGTTGGTGCCCTGACAGTAGGTTGGTCTCCTCCAAGGACTTCATTGTCGTCTTCTTCATCATCGTTTCCATCACCTTACAGCAAATGCAGGTTGGGCTGACGGGCCGGTTATTATTGACCTTCGTGTGGGTTCCGCCTTTGCATATCGGGTAAATATTTGCCGTTTTCCATTCGGATGGCAGTTTTCTAATTAAAATCAGGAATGAAAGATATGTGCTAGGGGCTCTGATAGTTTGCTTGCCAATGCTTTTAAGAACTTGGTTGGTATATTGTCTGGACCGGATGACTTTGCTTCTTTGAGGCCCTGCAGCTCCCTCTCAACAGAAGATGTTGGAAATAGTAGAGAATGAAGTGCCGGACCGACCTTTACAAGAGCACTGTTGGCATTATCAAAATGAACCTCGGTTCCCCTAGTGAATACCGAGGTAAAAAACCGGCTACAGTACTCGGCTTTTTCGTCATTGTCAACGACTTCGCCACCATCATCTTTATTAAGTATGGCGACTGGATCTTTGTTCTTTAATCTACTGTTTATATAGCGGAAAATAATTTTGGGCTTTTCTTCGGCCTGTTGGAGGATTCTTGATTCATAGTTTTTCCTGGCCTGGCAAATCGATTTTTTACTGCATTTCTTTGGCGTCGCAATTCCTCGAGTTGTACTGGCGACCAGTTTTCCTGAATAACTTCCATTTCCTATTTTTCGTCTTCAGCTGCCTGTTTAGGTCTCTCGTCAACAAGGTAGGGTGACTATTCATCTTGTGTACCTTTACCAGACAAAAGCGCTTAATCAGATCTAATGCAATGCTCTTGACTGCTTTCCAATTCTCCCCCGAATCCCCCTTAAGCAGGCAGTCTTAACTTACGGATGATAGTGCATTCTTTATTGAATTGAGATCTGCCTTCCATATATTCGGCTGGTCCTCCGTTTTCCACAGCCGTTGAGTATAGAGTGAGTAATCCCGCATTAGCGTCGTATGGTCACACTTACCGAGCGGAGCACTTTTTGACCTTGTGACCTAGGCGCGCAACTCGATTTTTCGCAGCTAAGTGAATTTTCAAATTTTAATAGGATTTTATCGTATTTTGTCGACTTTAGAGGCATAATTGTTATTCATAATTCGAATTTCTAACCCCTAAGCCACTCCACAAACCGGTGGTCATTTTCTTTGAATACAGGTGAAACTATACAGTTTTCTACTCTTTCAACCGACATAGCCTCCTAGGAATTCTCTAAGATTCAGTTGAAAAACACGTAATTAAGTACGTGAATATTAAATCAGATTGTATATTTTGAAAGAATCCTCTTTTTCCAACAAGAAATAGTGTACAGTGGTCGAAATATCAATCTAGATATGTTTCACCCTGCATAGCCTCGTAATTTCACCCGACATAGCCTCATCTGAATGTTTATTTTAGATTGCAAATTTTAAAAAGATTTCGCAATTTCCAACAAGATTCAGTTTACACTCGTTGCAATATCAATCGAGTGAGTTTTCATCCAGCGCACTCTCGTAAATTTTATTTCTGTGTAAGAGAAACTTTCATGCATTGCCTTGATTAAAAATATATCTAACTGCATATCCTTCTGATATTTTAAACTTCAATATGAAATTACAGTCAGTTTTTAGACGAAATCCCCCTTTAACGACCCTCTTGGTGTTCAATTTTTCCAAGATCAACCCGTTTTAAATATGAAAAAACTGAATCTTGATGCTTTGGACACTTTTAATAATTTCATGTCTCAATATGGATGTTTGCTTACGGTTCTCAGTACCATCTTTGATGGAAATGTTTCTTCGCTCACTTCTCAGCAATGTGAGAAATTAGAGCCCTTCATCAATTTTGTGTCTACTGAGACCTGTGGCCGGCAAAAAAGAAGTTATAATTTTCTTTTAAAGAATGTCCAAAAAAGTAAATGTCCACTAGACGTCGCCTGTTAATTCCTTTACTCATGTGGCTTTAACTTTAAGGTCGCAGAAGCTAAAAGCTTGTCCTCTCGAAGCAAAAATCCGCCGATTTTGGTAAAAAAAAATTTCGCGATAGAAGTTGAAAACCTCTTCTCTCAGCATGAGCATTCAGCTCAATATATGTAAGGATAAAACTCCCATGGAACGTAGGATTTCGCCTGCATGTGCAAAAACTAGGCCCATTCCTACCCCTACTATTGCGAATGTGGTATCTGAGGTTGACGCAAGTTCACGTCCCTCCGGATCAGCGACAACGTTAAGTTCACCCGAAACCTCACTCGCAGTTCTTACTCCTGAGGCCGACGCAAGTTCACGTCCCTCCGGATCAGGGACAACGATAATTTCACCTGAAACCTCACCCGCAATCCTTACTCCTGGCTTGAGTGAAATTCCGTTGCCTTCCGAGCGAACCTCGCCTGCTAAAGAGGCTAAACCTAATAGACCTAAACGTGGCCCCCGTAAATCGAAGCCAATTGCAAAAATCAGTAATTTACCTAATAATGGGAACAATACTAACATTTCAGCATCTACACCAGATGTAAACACTCATGTTTTTACTTTTCCAATCCCCAAAATGGCCCAAAATCCACAATTAATTCACTCTTATAATACTATGAATAGCTTCTCGCAACCTTCAATGCCATTTTCGAATGCCTGTCCTCCGACAAATTATGCTGACAGTGCAGCATCTATAGCAGATGTAAATACTCGCGTTAGTTATTTTTCAAACCCGCAAATTGCCCAAAATCAAAACAAAACTACTAATTATGATCATAGTCTTCCATATCCATCTAGGTCATTTTCAAACGTGCGTTTTCCGAAGAATTATGCTAACTCTTATCATAATCCTTTTTACGACCACCTCTTTCCTTTCTTACTCCACAAAACAGGCACCCTTTCCTCAATTTTCAAGCAAATCTGCCGCCATACAATAATCCTAATTTATTTAACAATTATATTCCAGCTAATTGTAGACCACAGCAATCTTGCTTTCCGCCTTTTGTATCTCCCATGCCAGTTCCCTTTCTGCCACCAAGTTTTCCTTTTTTTATAAATACGGATGAGCGTAACCTGCATCTCAGGGAAACGCTCAGTATAGTTTCGCGGAATGCGAGATCAGTTGTAAATAAAATGACAGAGCTCAGAACAGTAGCGTTTGAGGTTTATCCAGATGTTATTTGTATCACTGAATCTTGGGCTCACTCTCTTATCTCTGACTCAACGCTCGCTATAGATAATTTTAGTTTGTACCGACAAAACTCATTGAAAAACGTGGCGGGGGTTGCCTTCTTTATTTCAAATCATCTTTTGTACATTTCCCGTTTCATCTGAGCATTTCATCGTTTTCGGGAGATGTTTGCTTTATTTCAGTCATCCTCCCAGACAATAAAAAAGCCGTAATTGGCTTTGTCTAAAATCCCCCATGTTATTCTGGTAATGAAAGTGCGCTCTGCGAACTGTTTGCAAAAGTTGCAGAAGCTGAAGTTGATGTCAAAATAATCATAGGTGATTTTAATCTGCCAGACGTTGACTGGGAGGCAAATACTTGTCCGCCAAAATTTCAAAAATCGGTAGAAACTATTAATTTTGCAAACATGTCACAACTGGTCAGTTCAGTGACTAGAAATGAGAGCATATTAGATTTAATTTTTACAAATGACGTCCACCCTCTCTTTCTGAATTTTCATCGTGATCACTTCACAAGTGACCACGCATTAATTCAGTGTTGTTTTCCAGTCTCTCTTTCTAAAAAGCCTGAGGTAGAATGCAATAACCTCGATTTTGCTAACGCAAACCTTGAACTCATAAATGACTTCGTAAGTACTCTAGATTGGCATACTATTTTTTTAACTAATGATCCAATCTTTTTCATTGAACTTTTACAAAACCTTACAAAAAAAGTTAGACTTTTATCCCACTTAAGCCTATTAAATCAAATTCAGCTTCCTCTACCGTTCCACATTTTCTCCAAAATAGACTTTAAAATTACGAAAGCAACTTAAGGATCTGTCTTAAAGCTCTTTGTCGGTGAACTTAAGGATAGCGCAAATATTTGCACGAGATAGGCGTAGAGAGTCCCTGGCACTAAATGATGCTAACTCTTCCAAATCCGTTGCTCAAGCCTTCCGTTTTCGGTCATCCGCTAAGCTTCAGAAAGTCATTCCGCCTTTACTTGATAGTAGTGATCATTTTGTTACAGAGGATTTGGCAAAAGCAGAAATGTTAAATTCCTCCTTCGCCAAGTTCTTTACAATTGAGACTAGTCCAACACCCGAAATACCTCTGATGTGTGATGCAAATCTCACTTCAATTGATTTCTCACCTACAAGTATTCATAAAGAAATAGCTCGTCTCAACAATTCACATTCAGTCGGGACGGATTACATTCCAAACTCATTTATTAAGCAATTAAGGGAGCAAATTATTTACAATATTTCTCGAAATTATCGCGGTGTTCATAAAACACCTTCTCTAGCTAAACTGTTTGAAAAATTAATTGCCCATAGAATGACAGATTTTTGCATAAGCAATCAAATAATCAATATATCTCAGCAGATTTTTTACCGGATCGATCTTGTGAAACATGTCATATGTCTTTTCTTAATCTCCTCACTTCTCTTCGTAACGATCATTTATCTGTGGTAGTCATCTATTTTGATCTTAGTAAGGCATTTGATAAAGTACCTCATAGGAGACTACTAGCCAAACTAGAGGCTATAGGATTTTGTAGTCGTCTCATTGACTTTATTAGATCATATAATTCGAATCGAAAACAACAGGTCTTCGTGGGGTTTTTATACTCTACCCCTACCGCTAATTTAAGCGGTGTCCTTCAAGGTACCGTTCTGGGCCCCCTGTTGTTCTTGCTGTATATAAATGATATTTCAACCATATTTAAACACTCTCAATCGTATATATACGCGGATGACTTGAAATGTGTATACTCCTTCGCTAATTCTACGGCTGAGCGATGCTTAGAACGCATTCATTCGGATTTGGACGCTCTATCTGTTTGGAGCTCCACGTGGCAGACGGAGTTCTCGCCTCCTGAGTGCCAGTTCATGGGTTTCGGACCTGAAAGGCTGCCACAGCCTATCATTTTTCAAGGCTGCCCCATGACTGAATGATCTAAAATAAAGGACTTAGGTTGAAGTTATACCAATAAATTAGATCTTTCACCTCACGCTGATATAATAACAGCAAAAGCTGCTCAGATATGCGGCTTCATCTCTTATAATTTCTACATTCCCGAAATGAAGCCAAGACTTTATCGTATGTATGTGCTTCCTATTCTCGAATACTGTTGTCCATTCTTCGGTCTAATGAACGAATCTAGCCGTTCAACAATTGAAATTGTCCAAAGAAGATTTACTAAAAGGATCCTCTCCGGCATTTTTCAGATACTTCCTACTCAGACAGATGTGAGCTAACGAAACTGAAATTTCTTTGGGTCAGGAGACTGGAACGAGGGTTTTGTCTCCTGTTTCGCCTTAATAATAGTTCAAATCTCCCCAAGATTTCTGCCCTTACTCCCGTTACTCGCCCTTACAACCTAAGAAATTCAACGTTGATTATACCTCCTCCTGCTTCTTCCACTTCTAAACGATCTCTATTTTTGCTTCTAGGTATAGCTATCAGTAGAATAATTTACCGATCGATATTCGATCGTTAACTAGTCTATGTGCATTCAAGCGAAGACTGCACATTTATCTTAACACTGAATCTATTAACCTTTTGTTTTCCTCATCTTTTCTGGACAGCTTTCTTTACAATCCCGAGAAAGGACCATCGGAAATTTAGGATCCCTTCTTGAAACTTCCTTCCTCTGACTCGTGTCCCCCGGAATCAGGACGCAGTCTTGACGGCTCTCGTTTCGCTGGTCATCAACTATCTTCAGGGCCGTATATTTGATCACATCTCAGGCATCCCCAACGATGGTCTTGTAGATTTGAAGGACTTTTGGATCTCATATGCCGGTGCCCATCACAATCATAAACTGGTGGGTTCCCTATGTTCCATTATGCCGCACCGGTTTGGGAACCCGAGTGTATTTCCGGGAACCCGTCTAAACCAGTAATTTTTCGTTGATACCTATTGTTCTGCCCCACGCTCAGCTTCGACTGAGTTTGCTTCCAAGCCCTCCCCCCTTACTAACAGAGGCAGTGGGTACCAGAATACATAGTCAGAATCTAGATAACGATGTGGCTCATCTGTGTGTGCCCTTGAATTTCACCTTCCGCATGACACTGCTATATTCATTTGTTTCGAATCTAACAAATTCACTTCTAAACAGTTATACTCGTCTTATAGCTATAGATTACGCTTAGTGTTTGTCAAACCAATTATTTCTAGTACTTCGTGTTATCGAATTGTTGGTTTATTGATGAGGCCCATTGGGCCTGAAATACACAACTTATTATTATTATTACTTGAATGCACTGCATCTATGTAAGATAAATCCTTTGTAAGCATGAGATCCAAACAAGTGGCCCACTGGTTTTTTCGAAATCTATTTATGCCCTTAACGTTCTGAACTAGAGATAGATCAAGCGTGAGATCCATCAAAATGGAACTGAAGGAAGTTGACGCCGCCTCAACTGTCAGGCTGTTCCCGTCAATTGCAGGGGCGTTGAAGTCACCAACAATGAGAACCACCTAGTAGCTAGCAGCTTCCTTCACCAGAGCGAGTCTTTGGCCCCGCTCACAATTTCTTTAGGCTGGTATACGGCAAGGAATTCAAGGTTCTGTGAATTCGCCTTCTTGATCTTCAACCAGACAGACTTGTACTACTGGGCTAGAGTGTGTTCGCTTTCTACAACAGATATTTCAGTTCTGACATACACAGCAACCCCAGCTTCTTGTCGGTTTTGGCGGTCTTTGCGGAAAAGCTGCTATGCTGGAAACGAAACCTCCACCTCTGCGATTTCTGTTTTAGCCATGTTTCCGTTGTGGCAACTTCATTAGGTTTCCGCTCCGAAAGTACTGCCTTGCGTTCATCAATTTTTTAGGGAAGACATTGGGCATTAATGTAAAAAAAGCTCAATTTAGAATAAGTCAGCACGGTATGCAGGAATTTGCCTCTTGCGTGAGATTGCATGCAGGGAGCTGTTGGTGCTGATGGAGATGGGCTGTTTTGAATCCCGAATAGGCTGTTAGTCATATCGGCTTTCCCCAGAGGAGTGACCTCGCGTTAGCACTAGACTTTCTATTATGTACGTGATACCTAGTCTTGAATACTGCTCTACCTTATTTATGCCTTCTTCAGCCGACAGCAAGCAACTTTCCGCCCAAAAACATTCAAGGATGACTGAGAATACTTAGTACTTGTGTCAACACTCCACGTCCCGAATTAAGGTCAGCAAACGATCTGCAGTCTACTTCTGTTCAATTGCCAACTCAATTTTTAACTATAAGTACCTTTCAATAGTATCGTACCTTTCAATTTTGGTTGTTCTTACTCAAAAAGAACTCTTTTTTAACCAGTATTGACGAAAAACAAATTGTGACTGCAATTAATGAGATTTTTCAAGTTTATACATTTTTTTAGGAGGTTCGGAAGTGTTACTTGTTCAGAAATTAACAGGTACAACTCATTCGCCAAATGTCTTCTTCTGTATAATCATTTCATCTCGGAATACAACTTACTTAACTTATTCACGCATATACTTAATTACTGGCATTGGTGGCGTCGTCGATCAGGTTAAAATCACAAGCCCTATTCAAAGGTCGGCTATTGTGATTTTGGATTGCCATTTTTTCTCGCACTTGCATATTTTTTATCGATTTCGCATCTTCTTGAGTACTTTTCATCCATCTTGAGTTATTATTTCTCTTTTTTAAATTGATTTAAGTGCTTCAATGAAGTGACCTTGAGTTTTGGTTTAGGTTTTACGGTTGTTTAAGAATCACTCGGTTTGTGATAGCGTAGTTGATCGTGTATTTAAATACACTAATTAGTGCATCGAATCCTAACACATGCAAGGTTCTACGAGTAGTCTTCTTCTAGTTGGAATAAAACAAGTGCGTTCACTTCGTTTGTACAGTTCAAGTGGATTAGTCTACATCCCAGTTTGTCCTTTAAAGGACTGAAAACTTTAATAGATTGGGTGGATAACATATGTTGGTAACTTAGAATTCTAAGTTGCCTTCTTTAAAGTGGTGTGGAAGGCTTCTTCTTTTCGTTGCGGAGGAGAATGTTGGCCCGCATTCTGCCGGCTGAACTCCTATACACTGAAGCAGATAACTGCACATAGAAAGCAAGTCTTACCTAAAACCATTTAATACACTCTGCTGTCAAACAGTGCTCGTTTTTCTGGGTGCCTTATATGGAAGGTAATATAATGCTTTATGTCTTCGCCAAATTAGGCACTAAATATACGATCAACAAATGTTGTCCTACTGTCCCCACCGAATGAGGACAAATATAATCTATGCAGAAAAGCTATACATGCAAGGAAGTCTTTTGTCACACATTGACCGTATCTACGGTCAGCCATAGGTGCACTTAATTCGTCAATTTCGGAAACGTTATACGACTTCGTGAACGGTGACCGTTTAGGTGCGACCGCTTATACTACACGAGTGCACAAGCAATCAATAGCTTGACGAATCTTGTTGTTTCGATCTGCAAATCGGCATTTCGTGTGATAGTTTGCTGGACCGATTGCATGCTTAAATGTGTTTCAATGTCTGCCGCTTCTTCTGCTACCGGTACGCTGCCGGCCATGCCGTCTTTTTGCACACCGGGGCACAGTACGCCAGGCCGTAGTATTTGTCGTATGGCTTTCTAAGACAAGCAGTTTTTGAACGGGGAAATGTTTGCCATGTAATGCATGGCCGGCTGGAGACTTCCGTGTGGGCAACTTGCTGCTCTAATATATTTCATTACGATAAACCTAAGAGGTTACTGCATACTAAATCTAATCGAAGATGATGAAGATAAGGAAACATCGGCTATGTCATAGATTCTCTATTCATATTTTTGCTTCTTTATCCATCTAGGATGGTCACTTCAATCAGGTAGGGAAATATCTGACATCTGCGTCTACAACTAAGAAGTAGGGGTGATAAAACATGTATGTCAATCACTGTCTCCTATCACTATTCGCGATGTATCACTGGTTGGATTGCCAATCAGCACAGACACACGTGTAAAGATTCAGAAGAATAACAAGCTAGTAACACATAATTTCTGTTGATATAAAACAGTGAGAAGTTAGCAAAACAGGAAGGGCAACGATACGAGGGACTACAAAAGATCTGTAGAAAGATGCGTGTGGAGTAAGGGGTGGTCACGAATTACCAGTTAGATACTGGTGGAGAGTGCAACACTGCTGGCATAATGCCAGCACATTGTAACCTGCCAAATGCCAGCATTATACCGGCATATTTATTCATATTTATTAACGCTAGACCACGGCCGTATACTTAATGTGTAGGAAATCAAATTTCCCATATTGTAATTTTTTGCATCCTTCACTATATAGTCAGATTGAGATATACTCAAGCCCCTTGTAACTGTTCTGCTAGCAGTATACTGGCATGTGCATGCCCGCACGCATGTTAACGGCATAAAGTGGTTTGCTACTTGTTAGCATAATGGTCTATATAGTGTGTTAAATATCAGTACAGTCTGTAAGCGAAAAATGCATGAAACCTTCGGTATCCGCGTCTGATGGTAACCACCGGCATTTTATTCAGATCGGTAAGACTGTGCGTGTGGTTTCTTTGGCCAACATAAATGAACCTCTAGTAGGTCGGACTGATTTGATCAATAGTTTGGTAGTACATTAACACCATAAATCCTTATCAGGACCGAGAGTATTAGTCCCCGAACGCCACAGTCGTAACTCGAGTTAGAGGTGCACATCACGAATAGTAAAGCCATTCAACTTTAGCGAAAATTGGGCGTTAAACAGCAGGGGGTACTTTGATTGGCTGATTGACACCTCTTTTCCTGGACTTCCATGCCAAAAACGTACATTATCGGTAACTTGACAGCAAAATGCTCTCGGGAAGTTAGGATCCTGATTCTCAGATCTTCCATTGGAAACATTCCCCACATGGGTTAGGAGAAGCTCGGTTTTATTCTTGAATTTCAGCCTTAAG
>JAYGXS010000003.1:85881479-85931871 GCA_036362985.1 Ligula intestinalis | reverse complement strand
ATCGCAATTTAGATTTCAGCTGCTTTTTAATGCAATTTGAAAAAAAAACTGTCGTGTTACGCTTGTCAACTTTTCTGTGCATTCGCGATCTTTGCTATGGCTAATTAACATCTTCATAACAGTTCGTGTAAAATTTTACTATTATTGGAAGGCAATTCTTTCACCTTCGACGGCCTTTGCACAGTCTAGCGATGCGAAGCTTCAAGCTTGCATAAAAAAATTCATCTTTTGAATCTTATTCTCTTGCAACATTGTCACTTGCAATCCATCGAGTCTGAATTCTTATTAGGGAAGCTCTCATACATATATTCCATAAATGTAGTTGTTGCACATTTCCACTTATTTAGGAAGAAGTAAACACTGAACAGGGAGAATGGGTGTTGCAGCTCTGTAAGGTAATGTCAGCAGTCCGTGTGATTTGTATATACGTGTGTATATTGGCTGTAGGGCGTTTTATGAACCCCGCGATAATTATGAATATCAAAGCGGGAGCCATATTTTGTTGACTGGATATACAATACAAACCTGGTCGCTAGTATAGCAGGCTCTTTGGGTGTCTCAAGTATAAAATGCCTTTATTCTGGCTTTATTCACCTGAAAGTTAAAACTCATACTGGATTCCTTCGCTGAAGATAAAAAGGGCAAATTTACGGAGGCCTGTTGTAATGAGGCATCATAAGGGTGGCAACAAAGTCGAAAGCATAAGCGTGCAATTATTGCAAACAGCTGTTAAGTGTAGAAACAGCACTTATTCACATTTTCACTCTCACCACTTCACGTGCCACTTAGACTTAAAATATAGTCAGCAAAATAGATGAGTATACCCAGAAGTATTTTTCTGATGCGGGCACGCATAAAGTACATGGCATCCCTACAAGTGTCCATTTGATACCGAATGAAATATTTGGGGTGCTTGCGCAAATATTTTTAGGGCTCTTCCTGATTGCGCATTGAAATAAGGACGAACACAAATCACTTAGATTAATCTAATCAGCTAAATACTTCCAGTTTTTTAGAAAGCACTTAATCCCATTTTTTATATTATCTATGCCCTAATCCGTCGGCAGTTCAAAGTGTTATTTTAATTCCCTGCCCTTATCTGTATTAAGAATTTGTTTTTGGTTTGTGGTTTTACTGTGAATCTTTCAGCCCTAGGAGCCTTTTCATTGTCTTGTATTTTTGTTCACCTTCCACTTACTGCTCTTTTTGCTTTCAAACATTTCGAAAGCTAGAAAAGGCTTGCTATCTGCCTGGATGAGTACAGGTCGGGTCAGGTTTTTTATTGAGGGAAATATAGGTAAATACCTTTGAACTCCCTATTGGTACAGTTTTTTCAATGCATTTGATCTGCAGAACATTTCAGAACAGTGGCGTCGCCAGAAATTTGAGGGCCGACAGTGAAAAAACTCCTTAGGCATTGTTCAGAAGTCTAGGGGTTTGAATGCCATTTGAGAGATTTAAGGAGAAAAACTGTCGCCCGGGGGAGGGTGTGCAGAGTATATTCGAAGCTGATAACCTGTGCTAAGAGTGTTTGAAGCATGCCAGGGAGAGTCCATCGCGGTTTTCGCCATAATACCAAGGGTCCCACGAAGAGAAGGTTGCGGAGGTCACACGAACCTCATCGAGTGTCGGCGATGCGCTCATCGTGCACCCTTGTTGGTTTAACGAGTCTGTCTACTAATTGACAGAAGAAATATAATCGGTAGTTTTCTAAACAAACATATAACTGAAAATTAGCGAGTAGTATGTTTTTTTATAATGTGATTATTCCACAATTTGCATTCGGCAACTGGCAGTTTATTTTCGGGGGCTCAGTGGCTATTTGTTCTAACTTAATAGTGTCTTTAACATGCCCACAGGTGCGTCTGACTTACAATTCATCCCGAAAATATGTTCCCGTAAAAAACGGACCATTGGAGGGTGTTTCTATGTCACTCCTTGTATATTACTGGTCTGCTACGCCAAACAGTTTGGAGTTTAGTCTCAGTGTTTTTTTAGAGTTGACAATGCTTGATTCAGTCTTCAATTTAAGGCCTCATCTTAATATTATTAGTAGTATTATTGCCTCCAATGAGTTGCATTTTTTACAGGAAGATGTTTCACGCGGGGCGGAAGGTAATTCTAACGGTGTTATGTCTAGAAGGCGAAGATGCGATCACTGGAACAAGAGTTTTATTTGCCTGACGTTTCGGATTCCGTCGGGAATCCTTAGTCATAGGTAATCGTAAACAATTCTGAGACATGCGCAGATGATGGGTGCTACATGCACAGATTGCACGGTATTTATAGTTCACAGCGGTCACCCGCATGCGTACTATAATTGTCAGTTCTTGTAGTCACCGCTTGAGGTCTTAATTGGTGCGGTGATTGGTCATTAATTGCCACAGCGTTCTTGTCCGCGTCGGATGCGGGTTTGGTAATTGCGCGACAATTATGCCCGCTGTCGTCGGAGTTGTTGTTGCACCCAGTCCTTCCCACGTGACTGATTCTCGTGCTCAGGAAATGTCTCAGTACACCGTAGGGGAACGCCAAATCGTTGCGCTTGTTGATGGACTGGGGGCCTGAAAACCATGACTCGAGCAGCTCGCGGCTCACGCGGTTGTCCCCTCTTGCGAGGATTTCTGCCTCGGCAAACTTGAAAATATGGTCGGATCCCGTTGAGTGAGCTGCAACCTGGGAGTTGGCGTCTTTCTTCCTCACCGCCGCTGCATGCTCGGCCATTCGCGTCCGGAGTAATCTCCCAGTTTCTCCGACGTAGTTGCTTTGTCCACAACTACACCAGATTCGGTAAACGACTCCAGCCGTTTCCTGCCGTGGCAGTGGGTCTTTCGGCCTCATGACCCGGCGCCTGATGGTTGCTTCCGGCCTGTGTGCAACTCCAACTCCAAGTGGGGTGAGTAGACGGCTGACTGCTTCCGATACATTCTTCACGTACGGAAGAGCTCGCCAAACGTTTAGGCCAGCTGGACTTGGCTTCTTCTCTCGTTTGCGCATGCACTGGTTGACAAAATTTTGCGGGTAACCATTCGCTCTCAGTACCCGTCGAACATATTGCAATTCAGCAATTTTGTCTTCCGCTTCGCTGCAATGCGTCTCGACGCGCCGGAATAGCGCTCTTACGCAGCTGCGTTTGTGACCAATTGGGTGGGCGCTGTTGTAGTTCAGGACTTGCATAGTGTTGGTTGCTTTCCTGAACACTTTAGTCTTCAGGCCACCATCGTCTTTGCGGCAAACGAGGACATCCAGAAAGGCCAGTTGTACTGCATTTAGGTTCGGAATTAGTATCGCCAAATCAACTTTTAAGATTAACTTACCCCTAAATTCGATTGGTTTTAGTCACAGCATCGACGTCCGCGACTATATGCCGAGCAAGACTCAAGTGGATCAAGTGTAAATGACTGTATAAGCAATGGGGATGAGTGGAAACCCTCACCAATATCGTCACCTTCACCAGCTGAGGTGAACCATGAAAAGCTGACGACAACCATCCTCTCAAGTTTCCCAACGGGAGATTTGAACGTGGCAACATGCCTATCTCTTCCCACAAACGCCTCTGATCTCACAAGTTCTCTAATGGCGAATACTTCTGGTGCGTCTTCGTTTTATCATTTCTTATCCTCACAGAGATGCAGTACTCCAAGGTAGAAGAACCTATCAACCAATTAGAAGGTGATCGCAGTTTGCGTAAGTAGTGCTTTTTTGCCTTTTTTCTTATTCGTGTTAGTTTACCGTGTGGTCCAGTTTCAATGATTCGCACGACACATGTATTTTTATTTGTTACCCTCTCACAGGAATTTACTGAGGCACGTATCCTGGAAACCTTACGGGGATAATAATGGGTCAAAATGATTATGTTCTATGCGGCCACAGGCTTGCAACTGAATTGATGGGATAAGTCTGTTCAATAAGAAGGACTTTGAAATCCACCTAATGCAGCCGGCCTCGGATGTATGGAAATGGAACTACTATTGCTGTTCTTCCGCGACCGCTTTTTCGTCAGACTTGAAGGCCTGATTTCTCCTACAACTGGGTTTTGCTGAAAGCATTTATATTATCCGCCCCTTGTGGATCCGCCTTGCTACCGTCCTAAATAACTGCGGGCAATATCATTTCAAAGTGAGGGCTTGGATTCTCTCTCAAGTACCTACCCTGATGGCATCATAGTGCCAAGTGGAATCCTGTGAGTGGAATCTTCCTGAAGAAAAGTCTGCTTCGTCGTTGGCGCTCCCTTCGCAATGGCCAAGACGTCGTAGTGTGGTTGGAACGCATCTTAAGTGATCAGGCCATAGTTTTGAGTTTGGCAAAAAATGTGAGTGTGTTGTGACTCGCCGAGTGCGGGTTTTCTTTGTTTTAGTTTCACGCAGAGCTGGTTTCCTGGTTTGTCTGGGCTTCTAACTACTACCTGTGCTGTCATTTTGGCCAGCGATTATATTTCACCTTCGTCAATTCATTGTTTCCGAATCTTGTACATGCATTATAAAGCGTCTTTTTACGTGCCGAGAAAATCGAATTAGTATCCTACTTATGTTCTACTAGAGTCTCTGTAATTAACTTTATCGTTTTCAGGGAAAGTCTAAGCAAGCAAGAAATGCAATCCAGTCCTCGGACATTTCGTGTTTTTATTTTGTTTTACAGCCCTACACGAGTACACTTGTGAGTTCTGTGGCAAGACATTTGTGAAAAAGTGGCGGCTGAACGAACATGTCAATGGCGTCCACAAAAGTACGTGCCCCTTTCCTTGTCGCTGGATTACCGGTTCTAACGACATCAGTTGTTGTGTTGCTGCCTGAACTACGCTTTTTCTGCATAGTTCCTTTATGACGGTCACGGCCATCAACGTAGCGTTAAGTCTTCTGTTCGGAGCATGGATATGTCTTCCCAACCTGCCATCTATCCGTTTACAGTCGGATGAATAGACTTGGCTAAATTTGTTCACCGTTGAAGCCGCTGGGTTGGGGATGGTGTTACAGTTACGTTACTAGTTAGGATAACGAAGAGGCTTAAGGTAGAGTTTAGGTTTCGGGTTATGTTAAGAGTTCATGGTAGACCTGGGGTTAGGGTTACAGGAAGTACTTGGTCGAAGTCCGTATTTTAGTTGGGGTTAAGTTTAGAATTAGAACGCAGTTTATTCGTAAACTCAGAGTTGGGTTTACCGTTAGGGCTTTGGGTCTCAGTGATGCTTGCGACTCGATAGCACAGCCTCCCAGAACTATTGTTTGTTTGACACGATATTAACTAATTAAACTACTTTAAAGGCAATTTAACCAGCTGCTTTTCGTTTCGTCTGTGCGTTATGAGGTACAAGTAAAATACTATTGTACTATTTTAGGTCTACAGTTATAATTTTCATTATCCTCGAATGTGAAAGATACCTTCGGAGCAAGTTAATCCAGGCCTTGGAATATTGCAGTCAATTTCTTTGTTGTCTTTTGTTTCAGATCTGCGAAACTTTCCATGTGATATTTGTGGGTTTTCTTTCAAACACGACAGAGACCTGAAGTTGCACGTCAACGCGGTGCACAAAAGTATGCCTCTTTTTGTTGCTATCTTCGTACTTTTACCTTGTCTCGTGATCTGCTCTGGGTTTGTTAATATTTGCATGCAAGACGCCTTTCCGTAGGCCTTAATTTCGTGTCAGACACTACCCGGCTTAGCCGATAGCAAGAACCATCTGAATTTATTAGTATTGCTATTGATAAAAATTTCTTGCAAGAGTGACACATGCAACTTACTGCTTACGAACCAATCCTTGGACCTCGCCCTACCTATTTTAAGTGTTTCTTGTAGGCTAGCAATTGATATTATCCTCCAGCGTAAAATGAGCTTTATGGCAAGCAAGTCCAGTCCTCGTTACACTTAAGTCTCTTAGTGTGTTGTTTCTTTTGTTTGTTTCAGATCGGCGAAACTTTCTCTGTGATATTTGTGGAGTTTCTTTCCAGTACAGCACAACCCTGAAGAGGCACGTCGATGGTGTGCACAAAAGTTAGTATTTTTTAGCTTCATTCTTCGAGATTTTCATTCGTTTGTTTACCTACTCGGTACCTGTGAGGGAGGCTGGCTTTGTCCGGACATGCACAGTGTGGTGTTTTTTGTTTATTTCAGACCTGAGGAACTTCCTTTGCAATATTTGTGGTCATTCGTTCAAGGAGAGCGGAACCCTGAAGACGCACGTCAACGCTGTGCACAAAAGTGCGGCTCTCTTTGTTTATTTCTTCGTGTTTGTCCTCGTTTCTTTGCCTGCTCTGTGTTTCCCAATATTTTCTTGTGACACGCAATTATCTCGTACATGGGAGAGGGCGAGCTAAGCTGGCTCTGAGAAACTTCAACCTCACGGCGAATGGCCGCATTTGGCACGGTAGGACATCAGTCACATTTGAATCCGTGACGGGGTTTGTCAGGATACCCCTACCCCTATCATGATTTTGGATGGATAATTAACAATAAGAATTATTTTTATGCCCGCCTACTGGAATAGGGATGTCCCGCCCCTAAAAATAACTGGCGTTGCGATGACCAATATTTTTGTGTAGTAACTCTGCACTCTTAACCCTACGCTGAACGTAAATCCGCCAGTTTAGAAGAACCCAAAGCTTAAGCCTTGACAAAATGCTGGTCTCTGCCATCTTGAAGCTAAAAGTGGACCTGTTTCTAATGCTCACCTACTTCCTAAACCTAATTATTCCGGAAGTTTGGCGCAAAGCCACATGCATTATGGGCGGTGCCTGGTCCCGTATCCTGTTCAGACGGTCATAAGACGATCTCTAATGATTACTATTATTATTAATGTTAACAATTTCTCATGTAAGGGCTCCAGGCATCTGTGTATTGTCTCCAGCAAAAGTAGACTATCACCCTAGATTACCCTCAAACATTGGAGAGGCTTTGGAGAAAGCAAGCCCAGCCTCTGATGCATTGAATAATTTCACTCTGTTGTTCTTTTGTTTCAGATATGCGAAACTTCTCCTGTGATATTTGTGGTCTTTCTTTCCAGTACAGCGGAGGCATGAAGAAGCACATCGATGGAGTGCATAAAAGTAAGCTCTTTTTAGTTTCATTCTTCGAATTCTCCCCTCGTCTTTTCGCCTGCTCGGTGTTTGTGCATATTTTCTTATGACACGCAATTGACTGGTGCATTGAGAAAGGCAGCGATAGAGAGAGAGTGTGTGTACCTAGCCCTTGGGACTTCAACCCCACGGCATATTAGCCCATTTCCCACTGTCTGGTAGACGTTGTGAGAACCAGGACGTGTGTGGCACGCATTGACAGTCTGTTTAGTATCTCGTCCGATTCTCTGGACCTTATCTTTTCATCTATCAGGTTTTACGATTCTCTTAGTTCCTTGCAAATATTATCAAACCTTCTCGAACTGGTTGTTTATTTAGTACTTGTAATTGTATTTGCTACGGCTGTGATCATGACTGGTCTAGCCGGCCTCAATTATGTTTTTATGGTGCTTCTCCACGCGCGACGATCCGTGGCCGCAGACCTGGACAGTTCGACCCATTCTCTTCGTCAGCGCCGACGACCGAATACCGTAGGTCCAAGTACTATTTTCATGTCCTGACGGACTGAGTCGAGCCAGGTTTTGGGTTAACCCCCTCTTCGCCGTTTCAAATTAGGCAACGGTTTCAAGTCGAGGGCAGCAACACTTAAGCCTCGAAATTGGCGACGAAGAACGTGTCCAAGCCACCTCAGCCGTCTTTCCTGAATGGCCTGGAATATCCTTGTGATTTTGTCACAGCGAGTGCGGACTGTCATTTGAGACGAAGTCGGTGTACTTCACTCGACGGTTGTTCCTCAGGCAATAGTGGTCAAAGACTCCCATTTTCTGTTCATCCTCCACGTGCATAGCCCAACATTCGCATCCGTATAGAAAAACGGACGGCATAGATGCACGGTACACGCGGATCGTTTTTGAGAGGGAAATATCGCGTCGGGTCCATAACACTTCCGAAAGCTGGAGAACACTCGTCGTGCCGCGTCAATTCGGCAGACTGTGTCATTCTTACTCTGTTCATTCAGCAGTAAACTCGCTCCCAGGTATTTGAAACTATCGAATTTTTCAAGTTGACAGCCACTAATCTCGAGATATGCTTTCTCTTCGTCAGGGATGCAGCATGAAAACACATTTGTCTTCCCAGCGTTTATTGACAAACCGACTGATTTCGCGACCTCGTTCACCCGTGACACCATAGACTGGAGATCGACAAAGCTTGATCCTATTGAGGCGATATCATCGGCATAGTCGAGGTCAGTCAACCGGCGTCCAAGTGCAAGCTCAATACCGTCACTTTTTGTAGAGCCTTCCCGAGAACCCAGTCAATGGCGTAGTTAAAGAGGATAGGCGACAGGACACAGCCTTGCCGAATGCGAGGGTTCTGAGGGGTTGTTGTGGACTAAAACCCGCGCAGTGGTGGAGTGGTAGTATTCCTTGATCATGGCAATTAGTTTTGGTGGTAAACCATCAAATCCCATTATCCGCCATAGGGATTGATGGAGTCGAATGCAGCGGCAAAGTCAACAAAGCCCTTGGCTGTTGGTAGCTATGGCGGAATTCAAGGATCCGTCTCAGTGTGAAATTCTGATCCATACATCCATGCCCGGCAAGAAAAACGGCCTGGTTGCGTCACGTCCTGGAGTCGCGCACAGACTGGAACCTCTTGAGGAAAACAAGAGCGAAAATCTTTGCAGCAATGTCGATGAGGCTTATGCCGCGGTAGTTCTCACATGTTGTCTTGTCTCCCTTCTTGTGAACAGGCGCAATGATGCCTAAGTTTTAGTCATCAGGAACGGTATCGTCTCTCCATGTTTGTCCAATCACCTTATGGAGCCAAGGCTCCAGAGTGTCGGCACGAGACTTCTAGATTCTAGCCGGTATGCCGTCCTCTCTAGGTGTCTTATTGTTGCCCAGCCTTTTTATGGTATCGGCGATTTCTGTTTTAGAAGGCGGGTCACATGACACTGGATATTTCTTTGCGCGCAGCTTTTTGACATTGTTTCCTAGTTTGATCTTTCGCTAGTATTGTGATGTCGTTTCTTGTAAACTAGCAATGTTTATTATCCTTGAACGTAAAAGAACACTTAGAACAAGTAAACCTAGTCTCTGGTACACTGAGCTCTCTTACTCTGTTGTTTTTTGTTTCAGACCTGCGAAACTTCCCTTGTGATATTTGTGATCATTCCTTCCGAAACAAGAGAGACCTAAATAGGCACATCAATACTGTGCATCAAAGTACGCCTCTTTTTCTTTGATTCTTCGAATCCTCCTTCGTCTTTTTGACTGCTCGGCGTTTGTAAACATTTTCTTCCGACACGCAACTGACTGGTGCATGGGAGAGGACAGAGAAAGGGTGCGAGTGAAGCTCACCCTCAGGCGTTCGTCTTCACGGCAACTTAACGCATTTCCCACCGTCTGGTTGATGTTTTGAGAACCGACAGTTCTCCCGTCGATTTCGATGATGGGCACCATGCGCTCTAACAGCCGCAGCAAACTGAAGCAAGCCGCAATAGACATTGAGGCGAGCTGGGCAAGCTACATGAAGGCTACAGCAAGCAGGAGCAACGCGTAGAACTACCGCTAGAGCAAAAAACAGGAGTTTAGACAGACTCGCGTAGAATCTACCCACTCGCTCGCCACTCCCACCTCCGTTTCCGGTGATAACACAAAGTTACTAAGACCGGGGATAAGGGAGGGTTGGCTGGCGGTAATCACTCCACACGCACACACTTGATACAGCCAACTCGCTATGTATGCTCCCGCCTTCGCGGAAGCGCCATAAAGGCCACATTAAGAAGAAGCCATTGCCGCCTGACTCTCGGTCCTCCTTCTCTTCCCATACGCACACACACGAAGACACGGGTACAAAAGGAGCAGCAGCATAGGTGGCCTGAGTTTTCCCGTCAGTTGGCAAACCCTCCAAGCTACGGCTTTTAGCGCAACGTGATAGATTCAAACGCATTCAGATGTATTATAGTGAGGAGGGAAACGCACCAAGGGCCAACCTCACTTTTTCCCCCATCATTTATTGACCGCCTATCTACTCGAGCAACTGAGGTGGGGCCTTAATCCGAGTGGGATCGCGAACGCATGCACCGACAGGGAATCAGAACCGAGAGAAAGTGCCAGCGCATACCAGGTTGGCCGAGAACTGGTCGTGTGATTCGCGTAGACTGTCTGTTTAGCAGCTCGTCTGAACCTTATCTTGTAGCCAAACCGGTTTTATGATTATCTTGGCCTGATTAAGTTTGGTGCATGATGCCTTAGTTTAGGTTCAGGGCTAGGAGGGTGAAGTCCACGTATAGGAATAGGAATTACTTTGGCATTTAGGGGGTTGCCACCTGCATTGATGAGCGAAAGTCCATGTTCCTAAGACCGAACTATTTATTTATTTTAATTCTCACGTTTTGGAACCTTGAAAGACCCCTATAATGCGGGTTTCCTCCCTTCAACAAACATCTGTCGTGTACCTGTTGCAGCCAAAATGTAGGGTTAAGTAGTGTAGAATCCATGACTTCCAGTCACTGCGTTGTGTTCCCATTGGTTATCCCCTGCGGTGGGCTTTAGGCTAACCCACATACCTATTTCAATGCTGCAATAGTTTATAAACTATTCTATTATTTCGGTTTCAGACCTGCGAGCGTTTTTGTGTGCAATTTGTGGTCGCACCTTTAAGCACGATTCATCCCTAAAGAAGCATCTTCGGCACTTCCATCCGGGTACCTTTCACTTTTCTTACTGTGCTTTTTAGTCTTTCGCTTCCATCGTCCGCTTTTTTATTAGCCTGCCCGTGAAAGACCTAACGACAGTTTGCTTTTTGGTTATTGACCATCCGATTTTTGCATCGCGTCAAGCTTCTACTCTAGATCTGATTCCAGATTACCTGTGACGTATCGATTTTAAATCCCATGATGGTACTTCTGCTCCACTGTGGGCCATGTTTTCCGCGCTGAAGCTTCGATTTTTTGCGAAAATGATTGCCCGTGTGTCATGTTATGTTTAAGCGTTCGAAGGCGTGGTTACTATGAATTCCTCCTTGCCTCCGCGTTGTCATGTGCCCAATTTTATGGTGATCAGAAGTCAAAACGGGCCAATATTTAATCTTCTTCCAATAATTTATGCATGCTAATTGTGCGGCCGTTTTGTTTCTAGATGAAGATATAGGTACTTGACATCTTGTATTCGTGTGGCCTTGCGTTCTTTATTATTTTTCATCTGTTTATCCGCGTGTTTAAATTTAAAACCTTGTGATGTCGGCGTTAAACTCAAGCTTGCCTCGCAAAATTCGCCTTCTGTGGAGAATTATACAGTGCTCGTTATCTGCAAAAATAGTTCTTTACTCCAACGCAGTCACTGGTGAAAATCCCATGCTCGCCCTTTGTGATTTTTGCTGTCCACGCTCCTGTATCCCAACTATTTACTTCGTTAAATCTGCAAGCTTCAGAACTTTGAAACACCCTTATAATGTTATTTTGCTGCTTTTAACGAACACACACGTGTCATGTACCTACTGTAGCCACTATGTATGATGAAGGAGCCGTGACGGTCTTTTAAATGGTCCAATTGTGTAAAATCCGCTTTACCCATTGATACGGACTCCACTGCTTAGTCGAGCATAGCTCAGCTGGGTCATTCTGTGGTGTCAGTTTCGCAGAATTCTTGCCTGTTACTGTAGATAACTCCTGTTTAAGGGATGTTCTAAAGCAGTTTAAAGCTATCTGGGTTTTTATGGGACAAGGCGCCTAGGATTCCCAATGGCTATTTGAGAGACCCGTTTGTCTAGAACCCACTTTACCCATTGATACAGCCCTCCTCAGCTGAAGTTTGCATTTTCACGCTTTTCGCTACCAACGCTGCATATATTTGGAAGTTTTTCCCCCGGTTTCGAGCTCTGACGTAATCTCTGCGAGTTCTACAGCACCATTTGCCCTCGGAAAACTGTGATTTACGTGCGGCCAATGCAGCCTGTGTGGCTACTTACTACTAAGTCATACTTATTGATCAGATGGCAGTGACATGAGGAAGCTGACATCGGGTACATTAGTGGCAATCTAAACTTTTGAATTACGCTTTTTTACTCTTCTGCCGTTTTTCTGATTAATTTGTTTTCTTGTTGTAGAGGAAAAACAAGAGAAAAAAGTGAATCCCACCTAGTCTACTCCACACTGTCGCCTTTTTCCAAAGATCTTCCCTGCCACTTATTTTTGTACGAAAACATTCGGGAAAGGCGGTATTGAATGAGTTCTCTATGCCGACTTTTGTTTTGTGTTCTGACGCTGTTACCGGTTGAGGACGAGAAGTATAACCTTAGCCTCTGCCTTACAAGCTCAAGGCCTATATGAAACCCTTTGATCTTACGCCGACCTTGTCCGAATAAGGTAATGAATAAAATGCCGTCTAAATGGGCCGAATTTTGTTGATTAAGGTCGCATAGTTTGCCAACAGTTTTGATCTGATGGCTGTTTTCGTTCCAGGTATAGGTTGGCATGTATCGTTGGTCAGACTTCAGTGGAGGTATCTGTTTAAGCACCTAACAGCGTTTTTGTGAGGACTGTGAATCCGAAGATAATTAAAACATGTTGAAAAGCTAAATTTCTTCTCTCATGGATCGAATCCTGCTTGTCAATACAAATATTTGCGTAAATAGAGGGTTAAAAGCACAGTACTAGCAAAATATGTTTTCAAATGTTGTAATTAACAGTTCTGTGTCGTTTGGTATTAATAAGTTGTATATTTCAGGTGCATTGGGCCTCATCAATAAACCAAAAATTTGATAACAGGGGGCTCTAGGAATAATTGGTTTAACAAACAGCATCGGTAGTCCATAGCCATGACACAAGTGTAACCGCTTAGGAGCGAATTTGGTTGATTCGAACAAATGCGTATAGCACGATCATGCGGTAAAGGAAATTCAAGGGCATACACAGACGGGCCACATCTTTATTCATATTTTGACCATGTACCCTGATACCCACTGTCTATGGTAGTAGAGGGGGGGGGCTTGGAAGCAAACTCAGTCGAAGCTGAGCGTGGGGCAGAACAATTGTTGTTACCGAAACATTACTGGTATAGACGGAGTCCCGGCACTTCACTCGGGTTCCCAAACCGCTGCGGCATGATAGAACATAGGGGACCCACCAGTTTATGATCGTGATGGGCACCGCCAAAAGTGTCGACTCTAAAAGACCATCGTTGGGATGGCTGATATGCGGTTTAATATAATGCCTTGATGATGGTTGATGGTCAAAGAAACGAGAGCATTCAAGACTGCGTACGTCCATATGACTTCCCTCATTTGAATGGTTGATGGTATAGGGAGAAGTCCTGATTCCAGGAGACACGAGTCAGAGGAAGGTAGTTTCAAGAAGGAATCCTTAATTCCCGATGGTTCATTCTCGGGATCGTGAAGAAAGCTCCCCGGAAAAGATGAGGAAAACAAAAGGTTTATAGATTCGGTGTTAAGATAAATGTGCAGTCTTCGCTTGAATGCACATAGACTAGTTAACGATAGAATATCAATTGGTAAATTATTCTACAGATAGCTATACCTAGAAGCAAAAAAAGATTGTTTGGAAGTGGAAGAAGCAGGAGGAGGTATAATCAACGTTGAATATCTTAGGTTGTAAGGGCGAGTAGCGGGAGCAAGAGCAGAAATCTTGAGGAGAGTTGAACTGTTGTTAAGGCGAAACAAAGGACAAAACACTGCTTCCAGTCTCCTGACCAAAAGAAATTTCAGTTTCGTTTTCTGGCATCTACTCGAGTAGGAAGTATCTGAAAATGCCGGATAGAGGAGTTTTTTAGTGAATCTTCTTTGGACACTTTCAATTTTTGAAGGGCTAGATTCGTTCATTAGACCGAAGACTGGACAACAGTATTTGAGAATAGGAAGCACATACGTACGATACAGTCTTAGCTTCATTTCTGGAAGGTATAAATTATAAAAGATAAAGCCGCATATCTGAGCAGCTTTTGCTCAATTCTATCACCGTGACATGAAAGTTCTAATTTATTGGTGTAATTTAAACCTATTGGGGAGAACTTAAAGTGGTCAGGTTGTGACAATTTGCTAATAAATCAATATTTTTACCAGTCGCAATGCACGGGAAGAGGTAAAATGGGAGATGGTGTAATAATGGGTTGGGAAGAAGGGGCAGAAGACTGGAGCGTTCGTCTGACGAAGTATCTGAGACAGACGCTTTGAGCCGGTCAACACTTCCTCTCGGTGTGTGTTCGTTCCATGCGAGATGACACGGAATGATCGCCCATAAGCTGATTCCGAGGGTCGATGGACGCGATCACATCGTAGAAGGACGTGAGAACTGGTCGCTATGTCTTTTTAGAGATAAGACTGTCGGAAAAACGGCCTCGGTGGAACTGAGGAGAACCTCCACAAAAACTGCTGGTGAGGATGCATTAGCTTGGTAGGATCCTCGACCACACCTGGAGGCGATGGTGAGATCACTTCACCGGGCAGTTGGACAGGGGCGGAGTAGACAAGTTCCGAATTCAGGGAAGAATGGATGTCCAAGAGGACTCGTGGGTGATGGTGCGTCCAGTTCTCCGAATCAGCCGCAGCGCGTAGGGAGGCCTTCAACTTGCGATAAAACCGCTCAACCCTCCCGTTGGCAGCTCGGTGACAGTCTAAAAAGGAGATATTAGACTGGAAGAGGTTTGACTCCAACTGAGCACATAGTCTTGAAATGCAGATGAAGGAATTGAAGAAATCTGTTCGCTTTCTTTTCAAAGAGCATAAAATGACGATATATGACTTTGAGAGAAACAAGCAGACAAGCGTAAATGGAGAATCCCGGGCCGTAGCATCTTATAAGGAAAGTGAACAGGCACTGCCAACCCCAGGTTGCGAAACTGGTAGCTACCACCTCTAAACCTCTTGATACTAGGCGACACAGCGCACCCACTAAACATTTCCCTGGAAACCAGGAGAAAAAAATCCTTACTGCTCCTGGAAGGAGATTGTACAACTTCAGTTTCTAGTAAAGTCGGTTCGGATACAGAGGTCTAGCAAAAACGTGCTAGTGGATATGCTAAGGCTGTATACAAATCACTGAAGGAAACCACAAAAGCAGAAGGTGGCCAGCACTAAGCCAGATTTTAATAGTGGCATCCCACATTCCCAATGAAGTTTTTCTTTGGTTAAGATAAGGAGAGCACAACGTTAAAAGCCCTTCCAATCAATAACTCTGGATTTTTAGATGAGAGTAGGGCTGAAAATATATCAATGGTTTCCCTATGACCGCCAAAATTGCATAGTTGTGTAAGAACTACCTGAGTCAAACGGATCTACTCCAAAGCAAAGGATTGACGCGGACGTCAAAAAGCTTCGGGATCTGATTAATACATTCTCAGACAGCGAAAGACAGTCGAAGTTTGTGCAATCGTCAGGATAGATAAGCAGGTTAATGAACACTTGGAAACTGTCCTACCTAGACCTATCAAGATAGTTTTGGATAACAAAGAACAAGTAAAATCTGTTCTGTCTCGGAAAACAGCCTTGCGCGCCTCACATACAACGGTGTTTTTTTCAGCTGGACTACTCTTCAGCGGAACGTTTGAAATGCCGAAAATTGGTGGTGGAACTGCAGGGGAGATTAATAGCTGAAAAGAGCAATCTGGCTATCTTCAGAGGAGACATAATATAGAAAACCATGATATTGCATTAGAAACAACCAATAATTATGACGGCTGCTGTACTGTTGTACTGTCAAACTTGTGCCGCAACGAATTGGACACTGCGGAGTCTCGCCGACTAAAATTGCTGTTTTCCAACGCTCAGAGTCCATTCTCGAAGTTCGATGAACTCCGAATACAGGTAATAATAAGTTGTATATATCAGGCCCATTGGGCATCATCAATAAACCAAAAATTCGATAACAGGAAGTTCTAGGAATAATTGGTTTAACTAACAGTATCGGTAGTCCATAGACATGACACAAGTAAAACTGTTTAGGAGCGAATTTTGTTGATTCGAAAAAAATTCACATAGCAATGTCATGTAGATAGTTAAATTCAAGGGCACACACAGACAGGCCACATCTTTATCCATATTTTGACCATGTATCCTGATACCCACTGCCTCTGTTAGTAGGGGGGTGGGCGGGGCTTGGAAGCAAACTCAGCCGAAGCTGAGCGTGGGGCAGAACAATTTTTGTTAACGAAATATTACTGGTATAGACGAGTTCCCGGCACTTCACTCGGGTTCCCAAACCGGTGCGGCATAATAGAACATAGGGAACCCACCAGTTTATGATCGGGATGGGCACCGCCGTATGAGATCCAAAAGTCTGAAGTTGCTATGTAGCTGCTTAAGAAAAAGCATATGTAACATGGACCCGATTCCTGTTATGCCAATGATGATGGTCTCGAAATCTCTGACCGATAAACAAAGCAGAACGTTTAGTTGAGTTCTTACGGTCGGTTTTCAACACATAAACTGCCTTCGTCGCAACTATTAACGAGATCGCGGGAGTGCTAAATATTGAAGTTATTGAAGCTTAAGCGATTTCTGGCACATATGTGCATATTCACCACTGCCCATAGTTGTTACGAGTGTCCGCTTGCTTGATCTTCCTCGAAGCATTCAACTGTCTGAAGGTAGTCCGGCGCAACACGTGTCAAGATTTCGGGGAGTTTGGTAAGATGATCTGTTCGTATGTTACATTCTGCTGCCAACAACTGCAGTGCCTGTCGCAGACTCAGCTCCTCATCATTCGGTGAAACACTTGCCGATGGGACACTTGTCGATGGGACACTTGTCCATGCAACAGGGACTTCAGTCGGCGAAAAGCCTTAACTGTTTAATTCATCGATGGAGACTACAGTGCAGTCAGAATCGCTATATGAAGAACTGGTGGATGAATCAGCGGACGACGCACTAGTAGAAGATTCAGAAGAAGATGACATTTCCATCATATCCTGCTCAACTTTACGCAGTATCGCAAGATAATCGCGCCTAGCTTGTCTTCGAAGTAATCTCCTGGATATAGGCTTTCACATGCTAAAAAACAGGAAGATATCACCTTCTTTATGAGTAGTACGGTCACTTAAATCAGAGACCACACTTACATGTGCGAATAATCACGTGCGTAACGAAACAATGGCCGCTGCCGTTACCGCCCTTGAATGAGCCAATCACATTGCGATTGTGTCATCCCTGCACCAATGACGCAAAAATGCCATCTATATAATGCCAACCAATGAAATTAAAGACTCTAAATTGTTGAACGAATGTCGTATTCGACTGCTGTACGGAAGCTATTAGGGTTCATACTGGATCCTTCCGCCAGATTGGTAAACAACGCATTTTACACCGCTTTACAAAATTGATAGTCGTGTAGCTCCGAACAACTACAGACCCGTGAGTCTGACTTTCAAATGCTGCAAAGTAATGGAGGAGATAATCAAAAAGCAATTAATGATATATTGTGAAACTCACAATACTTTGTCGAATGCGCAATATGGCTTTCGTAGGTGATATGTCATGTACTACAAACTTGCTTTACACGACGCAAAGTTGGACAAGGGCAATTGATGCAAAGGAAACCGTACATGCGGCCTACATTGATTTCCGGAAGGCCATCAACCGTGTGCAGTGGTCACTGCTGTCTGACGTCCTCTTTTGCCTTGTCCGGCGTCATTTTTTCAAGCCCAGCTGCCTCAAGGCTATCAACTTCCTCCGTCAGCGTTTATAGACGTGCTGACCTACAGAAACTTGACCTACTTTCACTCGGACTTACACACATGCGTCTACCTTCTCGCGGCTGCCCAAGCACCACGCAAACATGTCCCCTTTTCCCACAATCGGCCGCCAGATGTCATTTAGGACTACCATACTTCAGCGGAATGAAGTGTGTTCCTAAGTCAAACTTCTTTCCGTTTATTTTTCATTACTTTGTGTGCACAATAAACTATTCCTTCTATTCTGGGCTCCACTGACTTCTCCTCTACTAAGATACCATGGTCTGAAGGTCGCAGTTGCTAGGGTTTGATTTACTTTATTTCCAAGCATAAGTGCTTCACACCAAAGTCTCCTGCACAAGTTGAGTCTGATAGGTATCGGTGGCAGACTTTTTACGTGGATAAAGAATCGCCTTGCTGGCCGTTCCGAAACTGTGTGTAGGTCGACAGAAATCAAGTTCAACAGTCATCAAAAGCCGAGCCCCTCAAGTTTCAGTACGTGGACTCACCGTTCTTCTCTTGTTCGTGAATTATTGTGTACAGGAATTCGACTGCGAGTTTTTCATGTTTGCAGATGATGTAAAAATGAGGAAGGTCATCATTCTGCTGCGTTTTTGATATTCGAAATCTGGTCTTTGATGCGCGATCCTACCATCTAAACGGAATTCACTACAAGACGCAGAAATGCAGAAAGCTCTCAGTATTTGGATAAAAAACAACTTAAAACCTTCTACACAATGTTGTTAGGTGGTTAAAACTTAAACTTTAATTTTGTATGCCATCAAGCAGGAATTCACGGTTTTTGATGAAGACTGTTCCTGGAAAATGCTCGGTACCTTCATAAGGCAACATCTTGAATGCGCGTTTCAAGCCTGGAGACAGTGCTTGCCGCAGGATTATAACCTACTTGAAGGGGTGCAGCGGCAAATCACAAAATCAGTAAGAGTTTAATGTGCCGTACCATATGAGCACTGTAGGGGTCTACGTAACGGTTATGCCTAGATCACTACAATCATTAGGTCAAAATCCCCAGGTAGAAGGTAAAAGGCAAGAGTTAACCAGAAGGGGTGGTTCATTGCTTACAATATTCCCAGTTGCAGTCTCATGTGACAGTGGCCATTGGCGAAGCCAGGACTGATACTGACTGCGTCCAGCCAGGCCTGAAAGATTTGGCTGTTCTTGTGTGGGGTGATGACACTTGCTTATGCAGGATTGTGAAGCAAGTTCAAGTGGTTTGCTATTTGTGTGTTGCAATTGCCCAAGTGGATGTTGCCTGCAAAGGTCCCCTGCTGCGTTTGCCAGAAGTGTTGCGTTAGGTGGCTCTTAGGAAGGTGCGCTTATTAAGCTGAGGTCAAATGTCCGGACTGCAGGAACGCCGAAGGATGATAGACACTGACGCAGCCGGAAGCAACTGCGAGGTCAAGCCTCATGAGGTGGCGGCGCCAACGAAGGAAAACATTGGAACAGTAGCTTGTGACAACATGACTATGGGGCAGCCAGCCGTGAAGAACGAAGGGGGCAGAATTATGGCGCTTCGCCACAGATCCGCCTAAATAAACTTAATCTATATCCTGTGATTTATCCTCTGACTTGATATGCACATGTTGAAGCACAACATGAACTATGTGACAAATACTAGTGCACCATGTGACGGTCTATAGTTTCTTGGCTGAAAACTTGTTAGCATTGTTCATAATTCTTCAGATTTTGGTGGGGAAATTAGGGAGTTCAAGGGTGCAAGCCTATTTTTTCCTCAAATATACTGACTGACTGACTCACTGGCGTTAGCAAGTGTGACTAATAAAACTAGCACTTTTAGCATATGTAGTACAATTCTAGCAGAAGTATCCTGTAAGATGGTGCATATCGCTTTGTTCCGACGTGAGTGCATGATAAGATCTTCAGCTCTTATCATAGTTACCTTCCTTTAACTTTGAGATTACTGTTATCCTCTTATAGTTTAGGGCTGCGCATTAGGTCAACATTCATGCATTGACGTACAAGTTGTAGCAAGTAGCAGTTCCAGCAGAGGCGCAGCACTTGTAACAGTAGTATCCTAGCCCTGGTGGTATGAATTGAGGAGACAACCAGAACAAGCATTCATGTTCTCCGAACAACAAACGCCCCCTCTACTGGAGATAGCAAAAGCAAGGTCCACACTCCTATATGAGATCAACGGAAATCGACCATAGACCTGATTGTAATCAGTGTCTTTTCTGACCAAATCTTAGCGACAGTAAAATCACTCAAATACACGGCTAGAAGCCGCAGTATCAACAGTAGTTGCAACGGTAGAAATAGGAAACTCGGGCGTCTCGAATATTGCTGGGCACCTATTATGGGTGAGTGAGGGTGGAAAGTGTATAAGTTCCAACGCAAATGCTACTGTACCACAATGGGACTTGAGAGAACCTGCGATATTAGTTAATAACGCTTCGTAAACAAAATTGTGACAGATCCTGATGGACAGAAATGAGAGGGCGGAAACTTAAGAAAGCCCTGGTGAGCTAGTATCACCACTATCATTAATACTATCAGCATCAATCATAATGGTATATTCCTGATGAAGAGATATAAAATATCTTACTATATCCACTGGATACTCTATTGTCGTATTGCTACTACTTCTTCTACTTCTACTATTATTAATTTTACTACTACATCAGATAGACACTATAATAGGCCTAAATGTATTCTATAGATGACAAAATGATCGACATAAGGGCATGAGAATACTGTGCACAACTTTATAAATGCTCTATTATTATTCAAATGCCAATCACCATTACCTCAGACAGAATCGGCGTGTATACGGGGTGTGACGCCTTAAAGAACATACACAGGCAGTACTTATCGTATGCTGGCTACTGGCATAAGTAAGCATGATGACTAGAATTAGCACTTCTAGCATAGGCGCTTACCTGCATCAGCAGCATCTAAGTCCATACAACTTGATGAATTGAGTCGAGAGTGTGGAAACCAAAGCTACCGCAGCTTTGCTCACGATGCCAAGCACGTACATATACGAAATAGTTAAACCCAGATTCAGATTTCTTGTTGAGCTCAAGGGGTACGAACCCCAGCGTTGGCTTAGTCAGCGTCACCTCTTACAAATGGTGGGATCAGCGCTAGCATCAATGCTACTACACTTCTTCTAGAGATTAAAGGGGTATAATCCCAGTGCTGACTTTAATCAGCGTCACTTCTAACTAACAAAACAGTCAGTAATAGTAACAACAAACGCTATCACTCAGCTGCACCCAAGTTAGATGTATAAGAAAACGCAGAAGTGGTAGCAGCAATGCCAGTCCTTGCTGACTAAAGCCTGGCTAGACACGGAGTATAGGTGAGTAAGGGTAGACAGTGCAGTAGTACCAGCGCAAAGTGTACTATCACTAAAGACTAAACTAGGCGATTTTTCTGACTGCGGCCTACGCCTTTTTCTTGGTTGGTCAACCCGACTTTGTGTTTTCGCTGTTTGGTGTAGTTGAGATGGTTTTGAATAGAGTAGATGGCGGTGCATCTCCTTTTACTATATCTGACCACAAACACCATCCCTGCTTTTGGGCAAAGGGGTTGACAACTATTTTAAAACGATGATATGTTGATGAATATGAATTAATCTACCAACACTACTAAACGCTCCCGCTGCCTATGTGGTTGCTTCACAGAGAGCAGAATTTATCAACTTTGTATTTATTTTTCCAAAGCACTAAGTTTGTAATGACGAGGCCCTCTGGGCCTAAAATATAAAATTTATCTATTTATTTATCATTTATTGATTATATCTTCACTAACGATGGTCGAACTAACACAACATATCCCGAGATAATAAAAATTGAATCAACGCACCGGAAAGATTCGCACTAGTGTGCAGCCTACTATATAGTCATCAGTGATAAGGATGGGCATGCTCATCCCATGTCCTATGCGTATACAGTTCAAGACAACTCCTTACGCATGTGATGGATTTTGAGAAAATTCAAGCTTATGATGGAATCTGCAGACATTAAATTACGCTTTCCACTTACATGTATGGCAAGCAGTTAGAAGCCTTGAAGCACGTTTAACCAGGAGGAGAAGTTTTATTCCTCCTTTGCACATTTTATGTGCTGGGGGCTTTTAAGAGGCACCGAGGGCTTTATATAAAAATCAAAGTTCAAAGCAAGCCCCTTTTTGTTTCCATAGGGCTATTCACTGGGGATAAATTAAAACGTTTAGGTTGACAATTTTTAGCATGAGGAATATATAATCTGAAATTTTGGCGTGCATAAATGCCTACTGGCTACGGTAAGCATGTGGGTTAGGTCTTTACTCTCAACTTACCATCCCAACGTATGGTGACAATGCAAAATTTAAGATTGAGAGTCTGTATAAGCTATGAAAGCAGTGGTGTAGACCGCACAGGTCTGTCAATGAATGCACTTATAGCACATCTGGCTTTTTAAACTCTATAATTGTAGCTGCGAGACGGTCATAGCAGAAGCTCGCAGCAACGAGTAGTGTGTGCATGCCAAATGATGACTGGTTATGTCTTGGATGGTCTGTTCATCTTCCTCAAGGGAAACCCCAACGCCTATATTTTCAGCGATGTGGATAACACGTTTAATTGTCAGTTTCTTCATAACTGGCAGTTGTGTGTGCACGTATTACAGTTTCTCCAACAGCATGTGTAGGCCATTTGCCTCATCTGTACGTTTGTTTAACTTTACTTAACGTTGGTTTTTCGTTTTAACGCAAGCCACGCAAAAATATACTTTCGATTAGTACGGCGTGCAGCCTTCTAGCTCACTTTGCTAACACCACTCCACAGCTCTCAAAAGTCCAACCTCACCGGCTGCTGTTTCCTTTGACCTTCAATGGCACCATTCTCTGGTGATCATTACCGGGCTCAGGACCATCTAATGGCGACTTACAAGCGAGATTTCTCTCGACTCTTTGGGTTTCAAATCGACGAATTGGGATCCCAGCATTCATGAACCCATCTTTTGGCAAGTCAATTGCTTGTCTACTGCTGGCAAGGATCGTGGAGGATCTAAGTGAGTCATATCGTTCTTAATTGTTATTGCTATTTTTGTGTAGAGCTTTTTCACCGTTTTCGATTAGTAGAGTCTGGTAGATAAGTCACTAGAAGTGAGCTCTACACTAAAAAGTTTTTCGTGGCCTCTTTACTAAGACATTTTATATATCTGTAGAGACTTTTACGCTACACATGCTATTCAGTTCTGTTTGTCCTTTCAGACGAGGATATAGATTTTCTTTGAAATAATTTGTGACAATTTATAAGTGGCGTGGATGGTTGTGTTCGGCTCACAAGCCCACACAGAAGGCCAGCTTAGCTGACTATTCCGTCATAGCTGCAATTGTTAGTGGAGTTGAGTCGGTTCAACTCAAATGTTTAGAGGTTCTGGTATAGTGTTGCAGGTTGAAAATTTTTGAGAAATTCTTATTACCTTTTATTTTAGCTTCTGAATAGTAATTATTGCTTTTTCTTTACTATTTCATTTTTTATAATTTATTTTAATAAAGAGAACGCAGTGGCCTTGGGTCAACTTTTTGAGTTTTACGGTTGTATATATATATCGTTTCGTTTCTCACAGCGCCAGCATATTAGCTATTTAGTGCATTGCTTTTTAACGTATGCAGGGACCTACTAGTACTCTGCTTTTAGTTGGAGTAAAACAGGTGCGTTCACTTTATGGATACACTTTAGTTGATTTAGTCTGAATATTCGTTTGTTCTTCCAAACTTAAAAACTTATGTGACCTACACTTACCCAGCGATTCCCGTTTTCCCCCGTCGAGGGGTGAACATGAGGCTGTAGTCGGCCGACTTTGTTTCCTCTCGTTCACTAAGTTAATGTGTAAAAGGTGAAGAGGACCAATCTTACCGATTCCAATCTGAGTCATGTTGATATACTTGCCTGAAGTGGCTGTTCTCCCCTAATAGCAATGTTCCGGAACCAAAGGATAGAATGGTTCCTGCTGGACCAAAGTATAGAGGCGAATAGCCGTTGGTACTAGTGCGCCGTGATTACGTATATAGGTGGCATTCCGTGCGTTGACTGGGGGAGGTTACGAGCCGTCATCGAAATCGATGGTCGAACACACACACACACACACACACAAACAACCCCTCCCCTCCACCCGAGAAAAACACTACGCGCACGCACGCCTCCTACATTTGCTCCTCCTCCCTCTCCCCAAAAAAATACGGTGCTCGGATCGGTCTTAATTTGGCAACTTTTGCCGGCGTATATCCTGGGGCGAAAAACCCGTGTTCAGATCACTAAATGCATTCAGATAAGGGGGTCTGGGATAAGGGGCGACTACGTGCATCAAGTGCACTCTGAACAGGCTTGGTTAAGCCAAATGTTTATAGTAGCCAGCTCCCTCCTAGTGCCATGAGGGCTTTACTATCCAGGGCGTGGGCTCTACTGAGACCTGTGACCGTAATGTAGGAATTTAAACATTTCTCGTGTGTGTTCGACCATCGATTTCGATGATGCCTTGTGACCTCCCCAAGTCAACGCACAGAATACCGCCCATATACGCAATCTCGACGCAATAGCACCAAAGGCTATTCACCTCTATCCTCTGGTTCGACTGGAACCATTCTATGCTTTGGTTCCGGAACATTGCTATTAGGGTCTTTTCTTAGGAAAATGTAATGGGCTATATTGAGAGGTTTAACCTCATCTTTTCTATGGGCTATTGTTTAACCAAAATATTACCATTTTATATGGGGCTAACCAATGCCTTCTGATCCCGTCTTTGTTGTCGTCGTGAGCCATTATGCCGGAGTATTTATGCCGGCATATTGGTTAGTATTGTGTCGGCTAATTGACAGCTTCATGGCGGCATCTTCTCGCCTACATTATCGTGAATTATAGACGCCACGCTCATGCTCATCCAAGAAGAACCTCGTTTTTAACATCCTGATAATATTACGTAAATCAGCACTGTACATGGAGAATGCATTCTCCATGCACAAAGTAAGACTTCTAAGATTACGGCAGCTTAGGCTCAGTTTCGCCTAGGGACCGTTTCTACGAATATCTTATTTTAAACATTATTACCAAAATAACACCGTCATATGCTCGGTCTGTAGCAAACCGAACTCCTCATATTGTCATGTTTTGCATCCTTCGCTATTCAGTCGGATTGGGATATATTCAAGCCCCTTCAATTGTAACTGTCCCACTGGGTATATTTTGGCACAATGACGAAGTACTTTTGATATGTTTATACCGGCACGCATATTACCGGTGTAAAGTGGTTTGCTACTTGCTAGCATAATGGTCTGTCTAGTGTGTTAAATGTCAGTCTGTAAGCGAAGAGCCTGCATGGAACTTTTGGTATCCGCGCCTTACGGTAACTGCCGTCATCATTTTCAGTATCATTTATTTGACCAACTTAAACTGAACCTCCAGCAATTAAGTCTGATGTAATCAAAAGTATGGTAGTACATTAACACTAATTTTTTATCAGGACCCAGAGCGTGATTCGGTGAATACGACAGTCGTAACTCGAGCTAGAGTTGCACAACGCTAATAGTAAAGCCAGGTAAGCTTACCAAATATCCGGCGTTAAACAGCAGCGGACACTATAATTGGTTGATTGGGACTCTTTCCCCTGGACCCGGATGCAAAAAACTTACATTATCGGCAACTTGACAGCAAAATGCTATTGGTTAGTACAGGAAAACGGTTATTTAATTTTCGACGGTCTTTCCATAATCTAGCGATGCTCCATAAAAAGGATTTATCCGCTCTTGAATATAATTCTCTTGTAACGTTTTGACTTGAAATCCATCTAGTCCGAATTGTTATTATGGAAGATCTTGTACATATATTGCATATATTTAGTTGTTGCACATTTCCCTTTCACGTGAAAAAGTAAAAACTGAAGAGCAAGGCGTCTTGCATCCTTATCAGGTAATATTGACAGTCCGTTTGATTTGTTCATTTCTATATTATTATTAGTAGTATTACCTTCAATAATTTTGCATTTTTGCAGGAAGAAGAAGTTTCAAACACAGAGACCGTGCTTGGGGGTCACAAGGTAATTACTGCAGTCCGTAGTAGGTGTATACTGTATCAGTATATTGAGGGATATGTAGGAAAAATTCCTTTGAGTGCCCTATTTGTACATATGTGCAGTGGTAGCAAAACAATTGTTGCTTATACTGTTGGCAAGGCCAGTTGTCCTGTGTCATAGGATAAAAATACTGTATTTAGGCTTCCTAATTAGCATCGCCAAATCAAATTGCAAAAGTAATTTACTCTTACATTTGATTGGTTTTTTGTCACAGCGTCGACGTCGGCGACTGTATGCCGAGCAATACTCAAGTGGGTCCAGTGGAAGTGACTACAAAAGCATTGGGGATGAGTGGAAGCCCCCACAAGCGTCATCACCTTCACCAGCTCAGGCGAACCATGAAAAGCTTACAGCAACAATCCCCGCAAGTGTTCCAACGGGGGATTTAAACTCGGAAACATGCTTATCTATCCCCAGAAAAACCTCTGATCCTGCGAATCCTCTGGAGGCAAACACGTCTGGTGCGTTCTTGTTTTGTCACTTCCTATCCTCACAGGGCTGCAATACTCGAAATTAGAGGAAGATACAAGCCAGTTAGCTGATCGCAGTTTGCGTAAGTATTGCTTTTGCTTTTTCGCTAATCTGTGTCATCTTTTACTTACTAAATCTCTAATCGTCATACGTTATCGGGAAGTCTTGCCCAAAATAATAACAGCTGAAAAGGTTCTATGGGCCGGAGGCGTACAACTTAGTCGAGAAGATAAGTCTGCACATTAAGTAGTACTTTGAAACCCACCTTTATGCAAACTTGTTGAATTATGCGTGATATATTAGTTCAATATATTTTTATTTAGGGTAGTAGGCAATGCCTTTAAAGACCCTATTATCTATTGTTCTAAGTAATATTTTGACGGATCTGATTTGATTTTGTGCAACACATCCGTGATCATGCGTGATGCAGTCGGCCTCGGTGGTATCGAAACAGGGCTGAGACACGTTTTCTCGAAGTCTTGCGGGAAATAATAACGGATCAAACTGATTATGTTCTATGGAGCCACTGACATACAACTGAATTGCAAGGATAAGTCTACACAATCGGGAGGACTTTGACACCCACCCGATGCACATAGCGTCGGTGATATGGAAAGAGAATATTAGTATAAGCAGTCGTCGTCGCCGGCAGCACTGTCACTGCTGTTCCGCAACTGCTTACTCGTCAGACTGGAGAGCCTGGTTTGTTCAGCAGCTGGCTTTTGGCGGTCGGGGCCAGTCCTAGGATGGCATGTCTCTGATCACTGCCGATTGCGGACCCGTCGTCTTTCTAGTCTTAGTTGACCTGATATTTTACCTCCTGGGTCTGGTCTACTAATAAGCCCTCTAATCGTACCGAAGGTTTGTAGTTTATAATGACGGGCTTGGCTGTCGTTCAGACAGAGTGAATGTCACCTTGTTTTATTTGTTTGCATTTGTGTTGTGCGTGAAGTTGGTGTGTTCTCTTCTGCATCCAAGCGAGGAAAAATGTCTTCCTGATGATTCGACAGTTTACGTTTTTGCCTAAGAAACGTGTTAGGTGGTTGGAAGTATTTATTCCAATTTCGCACAAGGCATTATATAACTGGAGTTGCTATTGTTGCAGTCAAAGCAGCGCGAGTCAAAAGCTGCGGGGTCAAAATTGTTGCCTAGCATCCAATGATTTCTTTGAGCTGGCCACTACTAATAAATTGCGTGGACACCCTCTCAAACTACGTGTGACTGGGGCAAGATTGAACACCCGAAAATTCTTCTCTAAGAAGGTAATCCAGGCTCTAACCGCATACATTGTCATGTCCCCATCTCTGGACGTGGTTAAGATGCAGTTGGATCAGCATAGAAAAAGACATTCTCTGTAATGAAGCGAAGTGATTATATTACAGTCCGTCAACAAGTTAGATCTCTAACGTTTTTTTAAACGTACTGCTTGCTACGTTTCAGTAATATGCTTATTTAGAATAACTGATTGCAAGTTTCGTCATCTGGTTTGCATGGCCATATGATGGGCGCATCTCCGACACAGTGACTACCGCAGTCTTCTCCCCGTTTTACCATTAGGATATTGAACAACCGCGATGGCCTACTCCTGACATGATCCAAACACTTTCAGCAGCAGGACATCCGATTTACATGTTCCCTTCGCCCCTCCCCACAGGCGACAGTTTTTCTCCTTAAAATTCCACAAATGGCATTCAAAACTAGACTTATAAAAGATGCCTAAGGAGTTTTTTTACTGCCTGCCCCCTCTACCGCAGTTCCATTACTGGCAATGCCACATGTTCTGCGTGATAGCTATGTACAACGAGGGAGTTTAAAGGTATTTACCTATATTTCCCTAATAAAACTGAACTGAACCGGAAACACTGAGGTTGTACCGTCTAACGGAAGAAGGCGATTTATTGTGTACACAAGGCAATTTACCGTGGATTGACTGTTTGCTGGTGTGTGAACAGTGTGACTCCACGGGAGCATGTAGGCTACTTTTTAATATGTACGGATTTCTCATTGTTCATGTCAGCATGCGGGAGTGCATGTTGGGTGTTAGATTGGTTAGGTTAAAGGGGCAGTCAGGGGAACATAAACAGAAGAGACCATGGGTGACAAGGCAGGGTGACCGATGCGCGTTGTCTGCATGCATGATTGTAAATAAGCTGCAAAATATCCTGCCCTGATACCTAACAGTGTCTTACTGGTACTTCTCTGTAATTCTCATTTCCTGCGAACGCGTAAGCAAGCAAAAATACAAGTCCGGTCTTTGCCATTTCGTGTTTTGTTTTGATTTACAGCCAGGCATGAGTATAACTGCGAGTTCTGTGGCAAGGCCTTTGCGAAGATCTCGCAGCTGACCCAGCATGTCAACGACGTCCACAGAAGTGCGTGCCACGTTCTTAGTCGCTGGATCACCGATTCTCACGGCATCAACGAATGTGTTGACTGCCCGCATTATACTTTCTCTGCATATTTTCTTTATGACTTTCATGGTCATAAACGCAGCTTTAGGTCTTATCTTCTGAGTACGGATAGCACAAGGTCTTTCAAGCCTGTTACCTAACTGTTTACAGCCTAATGCATAGAATTGGCCAATTTATTTTACCGTTAGGATTGCAGTTAGAATAGTGAGCTGGGGATGCTGTTATGGGTACGTTACTGGTTAGGATAACGACCAGGCTTGGCGTTGAGTTTAGGCCTAGAGTTCTGTTAGCGGTTCCTGTTAGGCCTGGGGTTAGGCTTGCCGTTAGGACTAGGCCTAAGTCCGGCTTTGAGTTAGGGTTAAGTTTAGAATTAGAGTGGGGTTTGGTTTCGAAGGTCAATTTTAGGTTTGTGTAAGAGGTTTGAGTTTATTCGTAAGCTCAGGGTTGGGTTTATGGTTAGGGCTTGGGGTCTCAGTGATGATTGTGGCTTGGTAGCCCAGCGCTCGCCAGAACTATTTTTCGTTTCGCATGATGAACTCAAGAAACTACTTTAAAGGCAACTTTATGGGCTGATTTTTTGTTGTTTCTGTGTGCAATGGGATACAAATACATTTTAGGCTTCACCTATAATCTTTGCTATCCTCGAATGTGAAAGAAGAGTTGGGAGCAAGTTATATAAAGCCCTGGTACACTGAAACGTGAATTTTCGGAATATTATGTTTGATTTGCGAACTAGAGTTATCTGGATACTACTGTACACAGAGCTTGTTAACGTTGTTTCTTAGCGTGATCTTTCCCCAATCTGGGGCGTTTTCTTATAGACTACCAATTTTCATTAGCCTCGAACGCAAAGGAGGCTTTGGATCAAGCAAGTCCAGCCTTTGGTACATTTAAGTCTTTTACTCTGTTGTTCTTTTGTTTCAGATATGCGAAACTTCCCCTGTGACATTTGTGGTGCGTCCTTCCGTCACACCGGTGTCCTGAAGGTGCATGTCGATGGGGTGCACAAAAGTGAGCCTTTTTTAGTTTCATTCTTTGAGCTTTTCTTCCCTCATTTCTTTGCCCGTTCCCCTGTTTTCCTATTATTATTGATGAAACATTCTTGCAAAAAATGATAGATTCAACTTACCGTTTACGAAGAATTCGTTGGACCTCGACCTGCTTATTTTAAGTGTTAGTGTACCAAGCAGAAATACGCGAATATCGTGGATACGCAGATTAATAAACGTAAATTTTCGGAATATTACTTTATGTAGAGTTTATTAACGTTGTTTCTTAGTGTAATCTTTCGCTAGTCTTGTGGTGTTGTTACTTGTACACTAGCGATTTTCATTATCCTCGAACGTAAAAGAAAGTTAACCCAAACTCTGGTATACCGAAGCCTCTTAGTGTTGTTTTTGTTTGTTTTAGATCTGCGAAACTTCCCCTGTGATATTTGTGGCCACTTGTCCAAACGGAGGGGAGACCTGAATAAGCACATCAATGCTGTGCACAAAAGTAAGTCCTTTTTTAAATGTCATTCTTGGAGCTTTCCCTTCGTCTTTTTCTTCTGTGTTGGCGAATATTTTCTTGTGAAATGCAATTGACTGGTGCATTGGGGAGGAGGCAGAGGAAGAGAGCGAGTGAGGCTAGCCCTCAGGAATTCAATTCCACGGCAAGTTAGCGTATTTCCCACTGTCGCATTTAAATCTATAAGGAGGTTTGACGGGGTACCCTGAAGTCCCCTACTTTGTTGTTCTGCGGAACTTTCCGTGTGATATTTGTGGGTTTTCTTTCAAACACAGCGAAAACCTCAGATTGCTAACATGCTTTCTTATCTTGATCTTTCGCTATTATTGTGGTTTTGTTTTTTGTACACTACCCATTTTCATTATCCTCCAACTTAAAAAAAGCCTTAGAGCAAGTACACCCTGTCTCTGCTACACTGAAGTCTCTTAGTCTGTTGTTTATGTTTGTTTCAGATTTGCGAAACTTCCCTTGCGATATTTGTGGCCATTCTTTCTATATGAAGGGAAACCTAGTTAGGCACATCAACACTGTGCACAAAAGTGAGCCCCCTTTAGTTTCATTTTCCTAGGTTTTCCATCGTTTCTTTGCCTGCTCTGTGTTTGCCAGTATTGTTTTGTTACAGCCTGCTGACTGGTGCATTGGGAGGGGACAGAGAAGGATCGTGAAAGGGTCCTGGGGAGCATGTTAACCCAAGCTTTGGAATAGTGAAGTTCCTTTCTTTGTTGTTCTTTTGTTTCAGATTTGCGGAAATTTCCGTGTGATATTTGTGGGTTTTCTTTCAAAGACAGCGGACACCTGAAGTCGCACGTCAACGTGGTGCACAAAAGTACGGCTTCTTTCCTTTTGTTCTTCACCTCGTTTTTTTTCCTGATCTGTATTTGTGAATATTTGCTTGCAAGATGCCTAGCCGTAGGCCTTAACTCCATGTCAGGCACTACCCGGCTGCTTGATAGGCTCGACGAGTGGACTGGTGCCAGTAATATTCATTGGCGTTCACTCGGGACTGCAATAGTTGAGGGAAATTAAGGCGAGCCCTTTCTCTCTCACGCATTGAATTCTGTGATGCCCATGTGCACTTATATTTTTAGAATGTAATCCAGACCGCCGTGTTTGTCGCTCCCCGTTTCCCTGTCCTGTTTGGCCAATACTACGAAACAAGTCTACTTATTTCTATTGTTATTGATGACGAATTCTTGCAAAAAAAGATATATTTACCCTGCCGCTTACAAACCAATAATTTCGTGCTCATCATCCCCGGAACAGGAAGAAGAAGAGGGAGCAAGTGTTGGGACCAAATTGCATTTGTGCTGACGTTTCAAAACCTGCCCGTTTTCATCATCAGAGCGTGCTGCTTACTCTTCCGCCGGCCTTGAATTAATGCGCCTTGCCGCGAGCCGGGTGCTGTACCCATGCGTGATGCCCGTGCGCTCATACGTCCGTTGACTATTGATTGGCGCCATCCTCTCCACTGTTATCGGTGCCAATCAATAGTCAACGGACGTACAAGCGCACGGGCATCACGCATGGGTACAGCACCCGGCTCGCGGCAAGGCGCATTAATTCAAGGCTGGCGGAGAAGTAAGCACCGCGCTCTGACGATAAGAACGAGCATGTTTTCGAAACGTGAGCACAAAAACAATTGGGTCCCAGCACTTGCCCTCTCTTCTTCTTCCTCTTCCGGGGATGATGAGCACGATATTATATCTGGAACCCTAATATTCACGCAAATGAACCAATAATTAGACCTCGACCTGCCTATTTTAAATGTTAGGGTCCCAAGCAGAAATATGCGAATATTGTGAAGTTGCAGATTCAGAAACGTAAATATTCGAAGTATTACTTTACATAGAGCTTGCTTACGTGCTTCCTTATCTTGATCTTTCGCTAGTATTGTGGTTTTGTTTCTTGTGCACTACCCATTTTCACTATCCTCGAACGTAATAAAAGCCTTAGAACAAGTAAACCCCGTCTCTACTACACTGGAGTCTCTTAGTCCGTTGTTTTGTGTTTGTTTAAGATCTGCGGAACTTCTCTTGCGATATTTGTGGCCATTCGTTCACACTCGCGGGATCCCTGAAGACGCACGTCAACACCGTGCACAAAAGTGCGTCTCTCCTTCTTTCTTTCTTCAAGTTCGTCCTTATTTCTGCCTGCTGGCCCTGAGAAATTCATCCTTAGAATAGATAAGCGCACTTCTCACTGCAAATAATCTGTCGCATTTGAATCTGTCACGGGGTTTGACAGGGTACCCGGAAGTCCCTTTCCTGTTCTTTTGTTTCAGATTTGCGGAACTTCCCCTGTGATATTTGTGGGGTTTCCTTCAAATGCAGCGGAAACCTAAAGTCGCACGTCAACGCGGTGCACGAAAGTACGCCTCCTTTCCTTTTTTTCTTCACCTCGCTAGTATTGTAGTTTTGTTTCTTGTAGGCTAGGAATTTTACTATCCTCGAACGTAAAAGAAGCCTTGAAGCAAGTAAACCCAGCCTCTGGTAGACTGAAGTCTCTTACTCTGTTGTTTTTGTTTCAGACCTGCGAAACTACCCTTGTGATATTTGTGACCATTCCTTCCGAAACAAGAGAGACCTGAATAGGCACATCAACTCAGTGCACAAAAGTACGCCTCTTTTTCTTTAATTCTTCGAATCCTCCCCTCGCCGTTTTGCCTGTTCGACGTTTCTCAATATTTTCTTGCGACACGCAACTGACTGGTGCATGGGAGAGGGCAGAGAAAAAGTACAAGTGAAGCTCACCATCAGGCGTTCGTCTTCACGGCAACTTAACGCATTTCCCACTGTCTGGTTGATGTTTTGAGAACCGGGACGTCTCTGACACGTGTAGGCTATCTGTTTAACATCTCGTCCGATCTCCTGGACCTTATCTTGTCGTCAAACAGATTTTATGATTCTCTTGGTCTGATTAGGTTTGATGCATGATGTCTAAGGTAAGGGTCAGGGGTAGAAAAGGGAAGTTCCGCCATAGGACACAGGAATAGGAATCCATTTGGTATTTAGCGTAATGACACCTGCATTAATGGGCGAAAGTCCCCGTTCCTAAAACCGAACTATTTATCTATTTGAATTCTCATGTTTTAGAACCTTCAAGAAACCCTGTAATGTGGGTTTTCTCTTTTTGACGAACATAACTGTGTCATGTACATATTGCAGCATAAATGTAGCTTTAAGTAATGATGGAGGCTTAACTTCTAGTCTCTGCATTGTGCTTCCCGTTGTTATCCCCTTCGAGGGGCCTTAAACTAACCCAGGTAAGTATTTCAACGTTGTAATAGCTTATGAACGTTATGAACTTTCTAAACAGGTATATCAACCAGAAAGCAGATAGGGAAAGCTGATGAGCCGGACCCCTAGCAGCTGTGTCAAGCAGCGGCAGAATACCGGCGAAACACGTGTCTGGGCCTTTTAGCAAGTAACTAGCCTGTTAGTATGGTAAGTTACAACGTCAATTTATGCTACTTAAGACTGTCCTGTGGCAGCAGGTGTATATTTCATTGGGGTTGACGGGTTTCAACACATATATACATTTACAATTTCGGTCTACGCCTATAGACCTTATATATACTGGTATATACCGCGATCCGAAATTAATTTCTCAAAAGATTAAAAACCTGAACTTTCTAAACCGGTATATCAACCAGAAAGCAGATAGGGAGAGCGGGAACCCCACTGATGAGCCGGACCCCTAGCAGCTGTATCAAGCAGCGGCAGAATACCGGCGAAACACGTGTCTGGGCCTTTTAGCAAGTACCTAGCCTGTTAGTATGGTAATTTACAACGTTTCCGTTTTATTGGTTTCAGAACTGTCGCCGTTTTTGTGTGCAGTTTGTGGTCGCGCCTTTACGGAAAATTCATCCCTGCACAGGCATCTTCGGCACTTCCATCCGGGTACCCTTCGCTTTCCTTTCTATTTTTTTTAATATTTCGCTTCCATCATCTGCCTTTTAATTAGTCTACCCGTGAAAGACCCGACGACAGTTTGCTTTTTTGTTATTGAACATCCGATGTGTGCACCACGTCAAGCTCTCGTTGTACATCCAGTGCCGTTTCGATTTTAACTCCCATGAGGATACTTCTGCTTCACTGCGGGACATGTTTTCCGCGTTGACGCTTTTTTTTGGAAACTGATTGCCTGAACATCAGGCTTAGGCGTTCGAAGGCGTGGTGACTGTGAATTCCTCCTTTCCCCCGCACTGTTCTCTACGCAATTTTATGGTGATCGGAAGTCAAAGCAGGCCAATATTTAGTCTTCTTCCAAGAAGATATGTATGCTAGTTATGCCGCCGTTTTTTTCTAGACGGAAATATGGGTACTTGACATGTTCTGTTCACGTGGCCTTCTATTTGTAATTACTCGTCATTATTTATCCGCCTGTTATAATTCGAACATTTTTGATGCCGACGTTTAGCTCTAGTTTACCGAGAACTATGCAGTGCTCGTTATTTCTTTACTCCAACGCAGTCACTTCTTGGTTCAGCGTAGCTCAGTCGGGTCACACAGTGATGTCAGTTTCACGGAATTCTTGCCTGTCATTATAGCTTACTCCTGTTTAAGGGATGTTCTGAAGCAGTTTAAAGCTATCTTGGTTTTAATGGGACAGGGCGCCCCGGAGTGCCCATGGCTATTTGGAATACAAACTGCTTTTTTAGAGGCCCGTTTGTCTAGAATCCACTTTACCCATTTATACAGCTCTCCTCAGCTGAAGTTTGCATTTTCACGCTTTTCGCTAACAACGCTGCATATATTTGGAAGTTTTTCCTCCGGTTTCGAGCTGTGACGTAATCTCTGCGAGTTCTACAGCACCATTTGCCCTCGGAAAACTGTGATTTACGTGCAGCCAAGGCAGCCTGTGTGGCTACTTACTACTAAGTCATACTTATTGATCAGATGGCAGTGACACGAGGAAGCTGACATCGGGCGCATTAGTGGCAATCTAAACTTTTGCATTACGCTTTTTTACTCTTCTACCGTTTTTCCGATGCATTTTTTTTCTTGTTCTAGAGGAAAAACAAGAGAAAAAAGTGAATCCCACCTAGTCTACTCCACACTGTCGCCTTTTTCCAAAGATCTTCCCTGCCACTTATTTTTGTACGAAAACATTCGGGAAAGGCGGTATTGAATGAGTTCTCTATGACGACTTTTGTTTTTTGTTCTGACGCTGTTACCGGTGGAGGCTGAGAAGTATAGCCTTTGCCTAACTGGCGCAAGATCTATATGAAAACCTTTGATCTTACACAGAACTTGTTCGATTTAGATAATGAGTAAAAACCGTCTAAATGGGCCGAATTTTGTTGATTAAGGTCGCATAGTTTGCCAACAGTTTTGATCTGATGGCTGTTTTCCCTCCAGGTATGGGTTGGGGTGTATCGTTGGTCAGACTTAAGTGGAGATAACTGTTTCAGCACCTGCCAGCGTTTAGTGAGGATTGTGAATCCGAAAATTTTTGAAAATTTTTGAAAATCTAAATGTCTTCTCACATGGATCGAATCCTGTTTGTCTTTAAAAACTGCCGGTAACGATGCATGAGGTTGATAGGATCCTCGACTGCACCTGGAGGAGATGGCGAGATGACCTCGCCGGGAAATCGGACAGAGGCGTTGAACAGCATTCCAGCGACGGAACAGACGAGGTCCGACTTGAGGGAAGAACGGATGCCCAAGAGGACTCGTGGGCGATGGTGCGTCCAGTTCTCCGAATCAGCCGCGTCGCGTAGGTAGGCCTTCAGCTGGCGCTGAAAGCACTCGACTATCCTGTTGACAGCCCGATTACAGCCTAAAAAGGAGATAACAGACTGGAAGAGGTTTGACTCGAACTAAGCGCCGCCATCAGTCGTGATGGTGGATAGAGCGCGGATGCTACCAACCCAACGACTGAGGAAGGCCTTGAACACCGTGGAAGCCTCGCTATTGGGGAGAGGTATAGCCTCCGGCTGCCGGGTGAATCTATCCACGCATGTGAGGGGGTAGGAACTGCATAAAAAGAGGAAGAAGAATTGTCGAGCACCGAATCAATTTGTTCATGGTTCTGAGCTTCCGTGATCTTGTGGGAGTCCATTGTCAACGATGAAGGCGTCCACAACGAACAGGCAACAGTTATAGGCGTAGGAGCCAATCAAACGTCATAGAGGAGGGGGTGGGTTAGAGGGAGGGGGAGTGTCTACCGTCAGAAATAAAGCGGTCACGGAGTCAAGCAACGTTTTTAGCTAATCAAACGTCATACGAGGAGGGGTAATTTTGAGAGGGTAGGAGGAAACTCATTAATCGACAGTGTCCTCCGGGCGGATGTTCCTGCAGAGGGCGATGTATGCGGGCGCTTACTCAATACATCTGTTCACTGAGTTCACATCTCAGGCGCAGACTTCAATGAGTTCGCGTTCAGTCTTGCTCTAGGCGTGAGCAATTATCCTAATCACCGCGAAGTTAAAGTCGTGGCTCGTCTTCAAGTTGTGAGCAGCCACTTGAGACTGTTTCACTCCTCCTGACTGCCAGCTTATGTTCGTGTATGTGCGAACCCAGCATGCGCTCAGTTTCCCCAGTATAGTTACAAGGGCAGCTTGTGCATCCCAGGCCAGAGAATCGATCAGAGGCAGATGTGTCGAGCCCTCGACTACCAGGGTGCGGTAGGTTGAGCAGGGAAGAGAGAACTGTGCGGTATAGGGATTGTGGCACGAAGGGACGTCGAGAAGCGGTGGAGGCGCCACACAGGATGGTGCCGTTGCCAGTTTTCAGTGGCGATTCCGGGAATTGGAGTCCAGAAGCGTTCTCGTCAGAGAGTAAACCTGTGGGAGCCTGCTCCCCCCTAGCGCTGCCATGATCACTCATTCTGCCTGCTCTGTCAACGTGGCCAGTCAATCGATTTTTGCGCATCGCTGATTACTGGTCCACACTGGACTTGCCTCGCCACTTGTGATGACGGATCCACTACGCGTGAATTGGCAGTCAAATCAGTCAATCGATTTTTGCATACCACTGATCACTGGTATGCGCTGGATTTGAGGTCAGCGCTGGCAGAAGCACACTTCGTCACTGACGCATGGTGAACGGACGCAGCAGGCAACTGGTTTCCGATTTAGCTTGTACGATTCCTTCTTGCTAAAGTAAAGAAGTTGTCCCATCAACTCTTTCTTGCCTGCCTTGATTTGGGAAAGCCTTCTGTGGTCAACGCTATAACTTGTGACATTGGTGTCCCACACTTGCTATGAACACGCAACCTTCTGGCCTTTGTGCTGGTGGTCGCTGGGACATCGTGATATGTGGGGAGTCGTTGAGCAACCGGTCAAGGGTGGTGTTAGGCTCGAGGGGAATTGGCGACAAGGAGTCGCCGTCGGGTGCTTTCGCCTTTCGCAAACAACTTCGACGGAACTTTTTAACGCCACCACCTCTGAAGGTGCGTGAGTGCGATGTCGACGTTCTTTTTGAATTGATCGAGACTGACGGAGAGGGTGCGCCTTTAGAATTACCACAGGATATGAACGGTGAAAATTCCGCTGAGTCAGCGAGCATATTGATGCCCGATAGAGGGGATGCCGGCAAAATCCGGGTTGAAGGTAAAATGGGAGATAAACTGCATTCGACAACAAGAGCCTGGCGATACCACTGTCCTTGACAATCCTGAAAGCACAGATCTGCAGTCGGAGCACACTCCGTCTATGAAAAGGCTCCTCGCATATCGCTGCACCAACTGCATGCCTCAGCGCAGTAGCCGGAACCAAGTTGGCCAGTTTGTTTTTGTCAAGGGACGCAGCAGCAGTAAAGTCAGCTGGCAGAACGACGGGAATGACATTGGTGACCTCCCGGCGAACACGTTCTTCTTCCAAATCTCCGAATTAAACAGGTGCTGACTATTTGCAGAACACGCCTTCTCCTTACGTTCATCTACATCGGCTTCCATTGTGACAGCTACCGTGACGTTTCCAGATTTCTGGCAAACTGCCCTGAACTGTTCTTCCAGCACATTGAAGCCTCCTTCTACTCCACGAAGAGCACGGAGGAAACTGACAACTTTTACAAGTTGGTTGAGGCTCTTCCGCCCACCATCTTAGCTCAGGTGCAGACCTTGTTGAGCAAACCTCCAAAAGAGGAGCCCTATACAACATCGAAATCGAAAATTTTGCAACTTACCACCGTCTCTGACCACCAGCGCTATCATTCTCTAGTCAGTGAAGAACCATAGGCGATCGCAAGCCATCCGAACTCCTCAGTCGGATGCGCTCCCTTCTTGGCGACATGAAAATTGATGAGAGGTTTTTCAAATATATGTTTTTGGAGCGGCTGCCCGTTTCCATCCAGGCCATACTTGCTGTTGTCTTGGGCGACATAGACGCTGCGACGCTAGCTTAGAGAGCAAATCAGATGATTGAAGTGCAACGCTTCTCCACCGGGACAGTGGCTCAAATTTCACAGCCAGTAACTGTCATCAGCTCTTAACTATATGAGCTCAAAGCACAGGTTGCTCAACTCTCGGCGACCATTGCGAACATGCAGTTATGCAACTCCAACGGCCCGTCCCAGCGTTTTGGCCGCCGTAGTTGACGTTCTCTCACCGGCCGCAACCGGCGTCGTTCCCCGTCTTCCCCAAGAACCGCCGACTTATGTTGGTATCACCTTACTTTTGGCAAAAAGGCTCGATGTTGTGTCCCATCATGTTCCTTCAGGTCCTCACAGGGAAACGCCTCGGCCGGAGAGGAAATGCGGCCGAGCTCTCTGGCAAGTCGACTGGTCGCCCTTTTTACGTTTGTGACAGCCGTACTGGCACACGTTTTCTGGTCGACACTGGTGCTCAACTGAGTGTCATCCCGCCCTCAGCAGTTGACCACCGTTGCCCCAAACCTGGCTTCTTCCTTCAGGCCATCAATACCTCGCCAATCGCCACCTTCGGCACCTGTTCTCTGTCACTGGACATCAGGCTCCGACGTCTCCGTGGATTTTTGTTGTTGCTGACGTTCCTACTGACATTCTTGGCGCAGACTTCCTCGCTGCCCCTGATCTCATGGTCAACTGTCGCCACTCAAGTCAAATCAGTCAATCGATTTTTGCGTACCGTTGATGACTGGTATGCGCCGGATTTGAGGTCAGCGCTGACAGAAGCACACTTCATCACTGAGGCCTGGTGAACGGACGCAGCAAGCAACTGGCTTCTGATTCAGCTTGTACGATTCCTTCCTGCTATAGTAAAGAATTTGTCCCATCAACTCTGTCTTGCCTGCCTTGATTTGGGAAAGCCTTCCGTGGTCGGCGCTATAACTTGCGACAAGCCCACATGGCAGTCAGGTCGATCCCGGAAGTCAGTTGCAGATGAGCGATTGCGGGTCTGATCAGTGTGTCAGACACCTCATTGCTTGACCCATCAATGTGGCGGATGTTCTAGGTGAAATGTGGAATTTAGTCCAGTTGTCGAAGCTCCCGTGGGTTCAAATTGTCAGAGTCTGGCTTAAATGGTATAGGGAGAGGTTTGTGGTCAAAGACTACAACGATGTCTCTGCCATCGAAGAAATGCCAGAAGTGTTTCAGAGCAAGATATACAGCAAGAAGCTCCTGTCCAAATGTACTGTAACGCGATTTGGCAGGTGTTTGCTTCTTGGAAAAGAAAGCTAAGTGTTGAGCTTGGCGTGTGTTGTGCTGTTAAAGAAGCGTGCTGACCGCAAAATTGGTGGCATTAAATATGAGGATGATAAATGCATGGAAAGGGTAGTTGTTCAAGGCCGGGCACTCACCGCAGGGGCGCCAGTCACTAGAAGTGACCTTGGGGAGCATGTGGAGAGGTGAGGCCGATTAGCGGACAATGCGCATTTGAAGCAAGTGATTTAACTCGGCCTTTGTGGTAGCGAAACTTGAAATGGTGAGATGGCGGAGCCTGGAGAAGACAGCAGAGCCAGTAGCATGTATATGGTGAACAACGTCGTGTGCCGAAGTTTGGATGGATGAGGATTAAGATACAGAATGGCGAGGTTGCGGGACAATTCGGATGTAGGGAACCCTCGGAGAGTGGGTTTGGTTTGTCTGGTCATGCAAACTGGATTGACTTTAGTCCAAAATGTGATTGAAGGCAGCGAGGAAGTCTGCAACAATTATGGCAGGTGGTACGTCAGCGATGACAAACACCAGGGTAAGAGACGTCGGAGGCCAATATTCAGTGCAAGACAGCGGGTGCCGAATGTGGCAAAAGTATGAGAGACTGAAGGAAAAGGTTCGGGTTGGAGTACTGACGATCGGGAGAATGACACTCAGTTGAGCTTCAGTATCAAGCAAGAAACGTTTGCTACTAGGGATGTCGCAGAGTTAAAAATGTGCGAGCGCTCAGAGGTAATCGATAGTTCTGTCACATCCGATTTGCTGCAGCCGAATGATTACTTATCCCTCAACCTAAAACTTAACACGTTGTAACGACCCCCTTCCTTAGTCATGCTTTCCTCGGACGCCGCGCGGACTTGGTCATGTCTGGCGTGACCACCACGCGTCTGCAAGACACCACAGTCAAGGCCTCCGTTCTAGGTCACTCCTGTCTGGCTTTCTCAAGGCGGTCTAGTCTCACTAGCCAACCACTTCTCAAGGTTAGACCGGTGCTCGAGATGCGGATGATTTGTTTACGCTCATTCACTTCCAGAGCCGACGACTCACTGTTCGGTTGCATACTCTCTGGACTCCGGCTCATTCATGACTGGCCTGCACTCGTCTGGAAGTCACTTCTTCTATTGCTTACATACTACGCTTGTTCCTACCTTAGTAAATTCTCCCAGACACCATGGCCTTTCACGCCTTATCCTATTCCACTAGCTTATACATGTTGGGATACGTTCTCTCGTCTTTTATCTGGCTGGACCACATCGTATTCCACAACTTCATCAATTTTGCTCCTACGTGACTGGCCACTGTAGGCGGCGCTTGCGGCTGCTACAGTTAAGCTACTTTAGCTCAGTAACTTTGTTCCAATTCATTCCGTTTTCCCAGACTTATAATCTGGGGTATCCTTCTGCTGTAGACACAACAACCTGCGACACGAACAAAGCCCTGACAATCCATTCACACCCCACACAACCGGTCCGCTCACACAGAGTGCGCGTGATGATGCGCATAGCTGCGGCCAACTTCGGTACTTTTACACGCCAGCTGCATGAGTCACAAGCCAACACAGTCGCACCTCAATTAAGGCCAGGATCTCATTAGTCCAATCTTGTATGCTTTTGCTTAGGAGTAAGTTCACAGTACCAGGCAGAGAATATAATTCTGCGTTCGCGCTCTTCTTGTTGTGTTCTAGCTTGGAGACTCACACAAGGCGTACATAGACGGCTATATCGCAGTTTTGGCCATATTTAATGCATTATGTGTCCAGTCCCTTCCGAGTGTGTCTGACTGCGCGTGAGGGGGATGAAAATTACAACATAATGAAGTGGCTCTTAGACAGCCACGGCTGGTTTTGACACGCGTGTGTGCGCACCGTATGCGTGCGGACCACAACGAATGGAAGAACTTCTGCGCGGCACTCAATACTGTCTACGATGCCATACTCAAAGGCACAGCCTCGCTTCTCAACGCTGTCCGAACCTCTCTCCGCACTGACAAGAAATCAATTCTGAGACTCTAGTCCGAGCACTTCCAAAGCGTACTCAAGCGACCCTTCATCACCTCTGAGGCAGCCTTTGACCATCTCCATAGGTGGAACTCAACGCTAACATCGACATTCCCCCGCACCCCTAAGGAAACCATCAAGGCTTTGCAGTAACTCTCCAGTGGGAAGGCCCTCGGGTCCGGTGGGATCCCTACGGACATCTAAAAATATGGTGGCCACCAAATAATATCTCAACTCACCACTCTGTCTCAGGAGATGTGGTGCCATAAACAGGTTCCCCAGGATTCCAAGGATGCCACAATTGTCCACCCCTGCAATCTGTGACGATCATCGCGGAATATCGTTGCCAACCATTGCTGGCAAAATCTTCGCCCGCAATCTCCTAGAGCATCTTGACAGCCACCGGGAACAAGGGCTCTTGTCTGAAAGCCAGTGTGGTTTTCGACGTCACCGCAGACCCACTGACATGATCTTTGCCGCATGACAGCTGCAGGAGAAGTGCTAGGGGATGCGGACTCACGTCCTCACTACGTTCGTAGACATGACAAAAGCCGTTGACACGGTAAACAGCCCTAGATTTTGGAAAGTTATGCAGACGTTCGGCTGTACGGAGCACTTTACACATATGGCACATTGGTTCCAGGAAGGGATGGTGGCGCGCGTCACGGACTACGGAACGGTGTCTGAAGCCTTTGCAGTGACAAATGGAGTGAAACAGGGCAGCGTCCTCGCGCTTACCCTCTTCAGTCTCATGTGTTCTGCTATGCTAATGGACGCCTAGCGTGACGAGCGACCCTGGATCCGCATAAAATAGAGAACGGACGGACACCTACTCAATATCAAACGAATGCAGGCCCCCACGCGCGTCTCCACAACCACAGTGCATGCTCTGCTGTTTGCTGATGACTGCGATCTGAGCACCACAACAGAAGCGGGCATGCAAGTGAGCATTGACCTCTTCGCCGCAGGATGCGCAAACTTCGGACTTACCATTAACATGGAGAAAACAGTGGTCATACATCAACCGCCGCCCGGTACTAATCTCAATGTTTCACATATCCATGTCAACAACGCCATCGTCAAGAATGCAGACAACTTTGCCTATCTCGGCAACACTAGAACGGACGACGGGGTTACTCGCAGGACGTCCAATGCCAGCCAAGTCTTTGGCCGACTCCAAACCTCCGTATAGAATCGTCACGGTCTCTAACTGCCAAAGAAATTGACGATGTACAAAACTGTCGTGCTCACAACACTCCTGTACGGAGCGCAGCCATAGACCGTCTACGCCAGCCAAGCTCGGAAGCTCAACCACTTTCACCTTGGAGGCCTTCGCCGTATGCTCGACATGAAATGGGAGGAGAGGATCCCGGAAACGGAAAGCCTGGAGAGAGCGGGGTTCCTCAGTATCCAGGCTCAGGCAGATACAACTGCGCTGGAGCGATCATGCAGTATGGATGGACGACCACCGACAACCAAAGATACTTTTCTACGGAGATGTCGTTGTAGGTGCTCGTCGCAAAAGAGGAGCTACAAGGACACTCTGAAGAACTCTCTGAAGCGTCTCCAAATCAACACGGCAACATGGGATGAACTAGCGCAGGACAGATATGCGTGGTAAAGGACGATAAAAAACTGACGCAGCAATCTACGAGGTCAGTCAGCTTGCCGCCGCCAAGGCAAAACTAACGGCTCGCATGTCTCACAATCATCGGACGCACACCGTCACCGCCCAAGCCCTTCCAACCTGTCCGCGCTGTCAACGCATCTTCCGTGCACGCATTGGCTTGGTCGGCCATCTCCGGAGGCCGTGCTACCCCCCTCCAACGGCCTCCGCGTCTACGGCACCCAATACTCTCCCCAGAACCTCGACAACAACCAACGTCACTACAGATGCCGCGCTGCCCTCATCAACCGGCGCCACCCCAGCCGCAATGATCTCTGCCCCCTCCGACGCATCGCCGCCTGCCGCAACCCTCATCAGCCTCTACCAGCTCTTAGGGCCTCATATGTCCTCACTGCAATCGCACATTCACCTCACGCATCGGCCTGGTCGGTCATATACGAATCCATCGCACAGCGACTGCCAATTCCCGGCCAGGCACCTACCTCACTCCCGCGGACCTTTGGCTCAAGTCGCTCGAGGTCGCAGCTTTTCTTTCTCTCCCAGTTTAGATTCCGGCGGGGATTCCTGATCCAACTATGGGCTACGCTACACACACACACGCCCAACGTCATCCCCGGTTTTATTGTCTTTGTCTTAACACGGGAAACGGAGTTAGAAGTGACGAGCGGGTGGGCAGATTCCCCGTGAGTCTGCTATAACTCTTGTTTCATTTGCGGTAATTCGCCGCGTTGCTTCTGCTTGCCATAGCCTTCGCGCAGCCTGCCTAGCTTGCCTTAGTGTCTTCTTCGGCTTGCTTCAGCCTTTGCTGCGGCTAGTTGGAGCACGCGGTGCCCATCGTCGAAATCAACCAGGGTACTTTCGCCACCTCCGATAAATTCTGACCACCGATACATCTCAACCTATACCCGGAAGGAAAAGAGTGAGCAAACTAAAAGTCTTGGCAAACTATGCGACTCTATACCATAAAATGCGCCCCAAAATTACGCATTTTACTCATCACCTAATTCGGACAAGTTCTGTGGAAGAGTAAAGGTATTAAAGCTTTCGTATAGACCTTACCCCAGTAAGAGAACTGCACTTTTTACGACTCGTCCTCCACTTGTAACAACACCAGAATACAAATCAAAAGTCTTCACAGAGAACTGATTTAATGGTTCGATGGCAGAATGTTGTCATACAAAATCCAGCGAAAGGAAGGAAATTTAGAAAAATGTGACAGTGAGGAAGGAACTAGGAGGGTTTCTCGTGGTTTCCCTCTATAAAAAAGAAAACAGATTAATCAGAAAAACGATAAAAAGGTTTCCTATAGACCTTATGCCAGCAAGGAAATTTTACTTTTTACGACTCGTCCTTCACTTGTAACAACACCAGAATATACAGCAAAAGTCTTCGCATACAACTTGTTCAATAACACCATGACCGAAAGTTTTCGTACAAAAATAAGTAGCGGAGAATATCTTTGGAAAAAGGTGACATTGAGGAGGGGACTAGGAGGGATCCTCTTGTTTCGCTTGCTTTTCCTCTAAAAAGATAAAACAAATTAATCAGAAAAATGGTCAAAAGTGATAAACGTAATACAAAAGTTCAGGTTCGCACCACCGTGCCCAATGTCAGCTTATTCGCGTCACTGTCATCTGCTCAAGAAGTATGGATTAGTAGTTAATAGCCACAGGCAGGCATAACTTTGGCTCAATTGGCTGCCTGCAAGTCAGGGTTTTCCGAGGGGAAATGGTATTACAGGACTCGCAGCGATTGCGCCGTATCTCGAAAAATAGGCAGCGGTGTTATTGAAAAGCGTGAAAATGCATACTTTGGCTGAGGGGCTGTATCGATAGGTAATGTAAAAAGTACACGAGCGGCTCATTCAAAACTCAGTTTTTATTTCAAATAGCCATTGAAAATCTGAAGCTTCCTGTCCGAGGAAAACCGAGATAGCTTTAAACTGCTTCAGAACATCTCATACAAATCAGGAGTTAGCCACAATGACAGGCAAGAATTCTATAAAACTGACACCACTGCATGACCAGACTGAGGTAGGCTCAACCAATCAGTTAATCCTCCGATAATCTCGTTGTTGTTTGTGGTGTAACTGCAATATACAAAGATAGCAATTTCACCGTAGCTTATTGGACAAACCCGAAGTAAAATCACGAAGTATGACTTATATGATCGGATCCCAGAACGACGCAGGGACTCCGAAAAATCATTACAAGGTTGAATGGCAGCCAAACATGCGTTTTGGATTATCACAAGTGTTTACTGAAAAAAAAGACTTTTGCGGAGAATAGCACTGCAAGGACCCTGTAAGAAGCCGAATTATGGTGGGCGATCTTGAGCTAAAGTTTAAAATTAATACGGATGGATTGATAATGGCAAGTTATTACGAACACAAGGCCCCACAAAGACAAGGTGTCAATTTAAAATATCTCCGTCTAGAAGAAAAACAGCCGCATAGTATGCATTAATTCTTGGAAGAAGAATTGGCGTATTTTAACCTCCGATCACGATAAAATTGCGTATAGAACACCGCGGGGGCAAGGACGGATTCACACTCATTTGATTATAACACGATTTCGAACGCCCAAGCCGGACATTCTGACAATCATTTTCGCAAAAGGAGGTCTGTACGCGAAGGGCGCACCCCGCAGCGACTTAAAACCGAAATGCTACAGGGAATCTGGAATTGGATGTACAACCGAAGCTTGACGTGGTGCACACACCAGACAGTCAATTACCAAAAAAACTGCCGTCGGGTATTCCACCGGTAGACTTACAAAAAGGGAGATAATTGAAGCCAATGATTAAAGAGCAAAGCGAAGGGTACCTGGATGCAGTCGCACGAGATGCTGTTTTAGGGACTCATCTCTCGCAAAGGCGCGACCACAAATAGCACACAAAAACGTTCACAGTTCTGAAACCGAAATATTAGAAAATTTTATAAGCTATTACAGCGATGAAATATTTACCTGGGTTAGTCTAAGGACCCTCGCAGGGGTCAACCACTGGTAGCACAATGCAGAGACTAGAAGTCACGGCTCCTTCACTACTTAAACCTACATTTTGGTATACGGCACATTTATGTTCGTTAAAAACAACAGTATACGGGGTTCTTCAAGTTTCGAAAACATGGAAGTTAAAATACACAAATAATTCTATTTTAGGAACGTAGACTTCCGCCCATTAATGCAGGTAGCATCAAGCTAAATGCCAGAGTGATTAATATTCTTTTGTCCTATACTTGAACTTCACCCTCCTAGCCCTGACTCTAATCTTAGCGTCAGGCATCAAACCACAGCCGAACACTAAATAAACCACCAGTTCATGCGTGTATGATACCGTCGGCATGCAAACAAGAGAATCGTTAGACCTGTAAGACGACAACAAAAGGTCCAGACAATCGGAGAAGGTACTAAACAGACTGTCTAGGCGTGCCACACATGTCCTGGTTCTCACAACTTCTCCCAGACAGTAGGAAATGCGCTTATTTGCTGTGAAGATGAATTCCTGAGGACCGGCCAGCCGCACTTCTCTTTCTCTTTTCCCTCCCATACACCAACCAGCTGGCTGTCACACGAAAATATTGGCAAGCGCAGAGGAGGCAAAAAGACGACGAGAAAGCTCAAATAATGAAACAAATAGAACTTCTTTTGTGCACAGTGTTCATGTGCCTATTTAGATCTCCATTCTGTCGGAGCGAATGGTCGCAAATATCGCAAGGGAAGTTCCGCATATCTGAAACAAACAAAAGAAACGCACTAAGAGACTTGAGTGGATAAGAAACTGAGGTTCCTTGCTCGAAGGCTTCTTTTACGTTCGAGAATAATAAAAATGGCTGCTTTACAAGAAAAAAAGGCGCAATACTAGCGAAAGATCATACTGGGAAACAACGTTAACAAAGAATTAGTCCGAAAATTTACGTTTCTGAAGCTGCGACTTCACAATATGCGCGCATTGCTGCTTTGGACGCTTACACTAAAAATAGGCAGGTCGAGGACCAACTAGGAAAGTTCCAAGTAGTATGTTGAATGTATAATATTTTTGCAAGTATTTATCATCAGTAATAATAGTAACAGAGATGGTTTTATTGTCGGATAAAAAGGACAGAAAAAAGAGTCAGAGCAGGCACAGAAATGAAGGAAAAGCTTGAAAAATGAAACTACAAGGGCTTACTTTTGTGCACACCATCGGCGTGCTTCTTGAGGTCTCCGTTGTGCTGGAAAGATGCACCGCAAATATCACACGGGAAGTTTCGCATATCTGAAACAAGAGAACAACAGATTACTAGTTTAGCAACTTTAGATCGCAACTACAAAATAATATTCCGAAAATTCAGGTTTTTGAATCTGCGAGTTCACGGTGTTTGCATATTTGTGCTTGGGATCCTAACACTTAAAAATGGGCAGGGCCATGTCCATTGATCATTATTTGAGCGATAAGTTTTACAAGAAACTGCTAAGAAAAGCTTAAGCTTTGGATTCTTCTAAACTGGGGGGGGGGGTTACGTGTAGGAGCCTACCCCTCCCCCCCAGCGCTACCTGCTATGTCAACTTGGCCAGTGAATCGATTTTTGGCGCATCGCTGATTGCTGGTCCACAATTGACTTGCCTCGCCACTTTTGATGACCTATCTAAGAAACGTGAATTGGCAGTCACTCAATCAGTTAATCGATATGCGCCGGATTCGTTGTCAGCGCTGGCCGAAACATACTTCACACTAAGCCTATTCAACAGGCAAGGCGGAACTCACTCGGCCTTTCACCCAGGTGTGCGGCGGACGTGAGGCTGCGGCGCTCTCTCCCTCTGTCGCTCCTCATGGTTGAACTCCATCCCAGGCCGAGTCAACCCTTGTGTTAATACTACTCCTATTTATTCTGTACAGAATAAAATTTCCTTCTACCTTGGCTTCCTCGACTTCTATCTTCTAAGTCGCCAGGTCTGGAAGATCGCAGTAGTTAGGGTTCAACCGGCTTAGCCTTAGCGTAGGGTTAAGAGTGCAGAGTTATTACACAAAAATATTGGACATGGCAACGCCAGCTTTTTTAGAGGCACGACATCCCTATTCTAGTAGGCGAGTATAAAAATTCATTCTGACTAATATTTGTCACCCAAATTCGTCTAGTTTGTAATCAGCGAGCCAATGAGACTGCCCCTCAATCACGATAAGGAGAGGGGTATCCTAACAAACCCCATCATGGATTCAAGTGCCACTGAGGTTCTGCAGTGAGAAATGCGCTAATTTACCATGAGGAGGAATTCGACAGGCACAGCCACACCCGTCTCATGCACCAGTCAATTGCGCGTCACAAGAAAACATTTGCAAACATAGAGCAGGCAAAGAATCGAGGACAAACTCGAGGAAATGAACAGAGCCACACTTTTATGCACACCATCGGCGTGCGTCTTCAGGGTTCCCTTATATTGGAAGGAATGGCCACAAATATCGCAAGGAAAGTTCCGCAGATCTGAAAAAACAAAAAAGCAACACACTAAGAGACTTCAGTGTACCAAAGATTGGATTTAATTGTCCTAAAGCTCCTTTTACGTTGGGAGATAATGATAATTGCTAGTCTACAAGAAACACGTAGAATAGGTAGGGCGAGGTCAAAACACCGAGTAAACAAAAGAAGGAGAAAACGGGAAGAGGCGTACTTTTGTGCACAGCGTTGATTTGCTTTGTCAGGTCTCCCTTCGCATGGAAAGAATGGCCACAAATATCGCAAAAAAAGTTCCGAAGATCTGAAATAAACGCAAAAAAACACACTTAGAGACTTCTGTGTGACGTGCTCCTTCAGAAGTGACGCCCGTGTAAAAGAATTGCCACAAATATCACACGGGAAGTTTCGCAGCTCTGAAACAAAGAACAACCGAGTAAGGGCCTTATGTGTACCAGAGGGGGCGTTCATATGCTCCAGTGCCTTTGCGCCAACTTCTAGGGGAATAAGGTTTAGGAAGAATCTGACCGTTCGGCATAAGCTTCGAGGTTGGAGTTAGGGTCACGAATAATACACAGGAATAGCTACTCCTCCTGAAAATCACCGCAAGGCCAGCTCTTGTTAGTGAGCGAGAGATTCTTATTTCAGTAGGCGGCCATAAAATATATCCTTACAGTTGTTTGTCCATCTAAAATCCGTCTAGAGACTTCCACCGGCGAGCCACGAAGTCTGACTCGCAAATTATTATAGCGGCAGGGGTACCCCATCAAACCCCGTATTTTAATAACTGATCGCGAGTTTAGTCATCTGGTTGGCACGAGCGTATGATGGGCGCATCTCCAACACCGTGACCACCACAATCTTCTTCCTTTGTGACCATTAGGATAGTGAACAACCGCGATGGCCTCCTCCTGACATGATCCAAACGCTTTCAACAGCAGGACATCTGACTAACATATTCCCTTCGGCCCCCCCCCCCCCCCCCACAGGCGACAGTTTTTCTCCTTAAAATCCTACAAATGGCATTCAAAACTAGACTAATGAATTATTCCAAAGGAGTTTTTTTTACTGTCAAAGGTATTTATCTATATTTCTTCAATAAAACTGAACTGAACTAGATTAAGATGCGACAGATTTTTTGCAGCGAGAAATGCGCAAATTTATTCTGAGACCTAATTTCCCAGGGCCGGCTTTACTCACTCGCTTTTTCTGCCCTCTAGATGCACCAGTCAACTGCGCGTCACAAGAAAATATTGGCAAACACAGAGCAGGCGAAGAAACGAATGAAACAAAAAGGGCTTACTTTTGTGTCGCTTCAAGGTTCCGGCATGATGGAAAGACGCACCACAAATATAACAGTACAAGTTTCGTAGATCTGAAACAAAAGGACAAAAGAGTAAAATACTTCAATGTATCAGAGGCTGAGCTTGCTTGTTCCAAAGCGTCTTTTACGTTCGAGGCTAATGAAAACTGTTGGTCTTCAAGAAACCTGACAAATCACTATGGGCAGCCTCACTCGTCCACGTCTGCGGCCCCAAACACACCAACAGCTCCTTTTCTGCCCACCACCTCGACG
>JAYGXS010000003.1:85865324-85881379 GCA_036362985.1 Ligula intestinalis | reverse complement strand
AAGATACGTGCACAAGGGTAGCACCGAAGTCAATGGATGGCAGATAAAGGGCTCGCCTTCATGAGCCCTAACTATTGTAGTCCCCAGTGACGTCAGATGAAGAATACAAGCACCAGTTTACAGTCCGAACCTATCAACAACCCGGGTAGTGCCTGACACGGCACTAAGGTCTATGTCTAGGGCCTTGCAAAATAATATTTACAAACACAGATCAGGCAAAAAGACGAGGTGATCGCTCGAAGAATAAAAGCAAAAGAGGCATACTTTTGTGCACCATGTTGATGTGCGACTTCAGATGTTGGCTTTGTTTGAAAGAAAAGCCACAAATATCACACGGGAAGTTTCGCACATCTGAAAAATAAGAACAACAAGGTAACGGACTTCAGTATTCAAAACCTTGGCTTAACTTGCTCGCAAGGCTTCTTTCACATTCGAGGATAATGATCATTATAGCTGTAGGCCTGAAATTATTCAATTGTGTTTTACTTGTACTCCATAGCACACAGCGAAAGCAAAAACGGCAGTTGGTGAAATAACCTTTAAAGTAGTTCCTTGAGTTCATCCAGTCGAACGAAAAAAAGTTCTGCGCGAGCGCTGAGCTACAATGTCACAACCACCACTGAGACCCCAAGACCTAACCGTAAACTCAACAAAGCCCAACCACCTACGCAAACATAGCCTTGACGCTGGAAAGTGAACTTCATTCAAATTCTAAACCTAACCCAAACTTAAAACCGTACGGATAAGTGGCAGGCTGGGAAGATATCGTGCTATCTATACGACGAACAGATGACTTAACGCTGCGTTTATGACCATGACAGCCATAAAGGAAATATGCAGAAAGAGCGTAGTGCAGGCAGTCAACACATTAGCTGATGCCATGAGAATCGGTGATCCAGCGACCAGGAAAGGGGCGCGTACTTTTGTGGACGCCGTTGACATGCTGGGCCAAATTTGAGATCTTCACAAAGGCCTTGCCACAGAACTCACAGGAATATTCATGCACGGCTATAAAAGAAAACAAAACATGAAATGACAAAGGACTGGCCTGCTTTTCTTGCTGGCTTAAACGTTCGCAGAAAACGATAAAGTGAATTCCACAGGTACCAGTAGAATACTTTAAGGTATCAAATGGGTTCTCTAGGCGAGGAGAAGAACGTTCGGCAATGCACACATTAGATTCGGGAACAATCAAAAACGGCCAAGTGACAAAGAGGATGCAAAATCACTGACCACACTGACAGCACTGGTCTTCACTATAAGTACACACAAATTAGGAAAACAGCTCTGTGCGAAACTGAGAAAACGGTACTTACGCCGGTTTTAGGTAATCTTGAAAGTGTAGCCTGATCACCTTAGGTGGACCCACAGATTACAAATGGCGGCGTGAAAAGCACCAACAAAATTCGACACAATGTGTAAGAATGATAGAAAAGTGCTTAATTTGGGAAGCGCGAAGAACTGAAAAATGAATAGGAAGGTTTGGCAGATTTGAATAGTTCAGTTGACCCAACTAAATAATTGCCTCTACAAAGACTTGATTATTTTAAGGATTTGATGTTGACGGCCAGAGGATTACCCAGGTGGACTACTGAGCTAGGACCACAGACAGTGGGTTGGTGCGACGGATGCTCAGTAGCACCCAGAAGAATAGATGCAAAAGATGACACAGCCACAAAATATCCGACGTAGCTTAATCTCGGATTCCTTTACGCTTCTATTGGGTGAACCAGCAGGGATGCACCCCATCCACTGTAGGACGGCTTCGCCAACTACGAACAAGTATTTTTTACGGAAATTCTATTTGGCACTATGATACTCTCAGAGCAGCTACCTGACAGTGGCCAGATCCACGCAGTTATTCAGGAGGGACTTCCAGTGCATTTATAGGTGGTCGTTATACAAAGCAAAAGCCAACCGTGGAATAAAGCAGGCTCTCTGGTGAGGATAAAAAGTTATAAAACAAGGACGCACCAGATGTGCTTGCCTCCAGAGGACTCGTTGGATCAGAAGTTTTTGTGGGGAAAGATAAGCATGTTGCCACGGTCCAATCACCTGTTGGAACAATTGTGGGGATTGTTGGTGTAAGCGTTCCATGGTTCACCTCAGCTGGTGAAGGTAATGACGCTGGTGAAGGCTTCCACTCATCCCCGCTGCTTACACAATCATTTTCACTGGATTCACTTGAGTCTTGCTCGGCATACAGACTCCGACGTCGATGCTGTGACTAAAAGCAATCGAATGTAATTCGCGACACTTATTCGGAAGCCTAAATACGGCACAGACCTACCCCGGACTGTTCGAATTACCTTGTGACGCTCAAGCACGGTCTCCGGGTTTGAAACGTCTTTTTCCTGTCAAAAATGAAAATTTTTGAAGTTGACAGTGCTACTACTTATAATAATAACAAATCAAACGGACTGTTAGCATTACCTTATAAGGACGAAACATCCATTGTCCTTTAGCGTTTACTTCTTCCTATGAGCCAAAAATGCGTAACAACTAGATTTACTGAAGATAAGCATAAGATCCTCCCTAATCAAAATTCGGACTGGATGAAGTTTACGTCACAATGTTACAAGATGATGATATTCAAAAGCGGACGAATCCTTTTTAATGCAGACCTACATTTTTGCATCGCTAGATTATGCAAAGGCCGTCGAAGATGAAAGAACTGCAGTTCGAAGGCTTTTCATGCAGACTACAACCCGTAAGGGAAAAAATGTTTTCCCATATGGGTTGAAGTCTGCATGAACTGTTTTGATGATGTGCGGAAGAGTTGACAAGTGTAAAACACCATTTTTCTCAATTTGCATTAAAAAAAACAGCTGGAAATCTAAATTCTGATCATTCGCAATGAAATTGAATTTTTGTTAAATCACAATCAGATGCCAGGGTGAAAATCCACAGCAAAAGTGAACTACTCCTGACCTATACATAAAATATTCCAACTAAAGACGTATGAATCACAGCCCCAAAATTCCCAGTAGCATTTTTCTGTCAAGTTGCCGTAAAAAGGTTGCCTCCAAATTTTTGGCATATGGGTCTAGTGGAAACAGTCTCAATAAGCCAATCAAAGTTTCACCAGCTGTTCAACGCCGGATTTTAGCTGAGGTTGCTTGCATTTACTATTAGCGTTATGGATTTCTAGTTCATATTACGACTGGAGTATCCACCGAATCACGTTTTACAGTATTAGTGTACAATAACACTTTTGATTACATCAGTCCTACCTACTAGAGGTTAATTTATGTTGGTCAAAGAAACCAAGCACGCCATCTTACGCTACCGAAAATGATGATGGCGGCTACTTTCAGACGCGGATGCCGAAAGTTTCATCCAGGCTCTTGGCTTACAGACTACTGTTATTTCAACCACTATATAGCCCATTATGCCAGCAAGTACCAAAACACTTTACATCGTCATCGTGCGTGCGGGCATGCACCTGCCAGTATATTACTATGGGGACAGATGCAATGTAAGGAGCTTGAATACATCCAAATCCGACCATATACTGAAGAATGCAAAAAATGACACTATGAGCAGTTCAGTTTGCAACACACTGAGTATACGGGTGTATTCTAGTACGTAAGAAAGTGAACAAAAATATATTCAAACGTGGAAACGCACACAGCAGTTGGAGCGTTGGCTTGCGTTAGAGGCCTCTACTATGCCGATTTAAATACTGGTGAACGCTTCCAGGTTTCTCGCGATAGGGTCAACTCAAAATAATAAATTCGTAGAAACGCTCCCTGGCGTCCACAAACCACGAACATACCGCCATTAAGCTGTGGTAAATTTGTCAGCACAAAGGTATCCTAAATTTCACAACATCAATGTTTCATAAATTCATCAGCATAATGTATCACAAGATAGGTATTTTTTTCCTTCGAAAGCCATTCGTTTTCAAAAACACTAGGAGAATAACATGCAAGACGACGGCACAGTCGACAGTGCATCCATCGGGGAAGAAGCGGTAGGCGTCAAACACACTCGATCGTGCAATCCATTCGGCAAATTATTACAAAGATGGCAAAATTCAGATAACAGGATTTTATTAAACCACTAACCGCCTGAGCAGTACTGGAGAACAAGCGGTCGCGCATACGGGCCCTCCATTTGCGAAGTCGATACAGTTTCCTAATTTGACGAACTATGCGCGGACCTGGCTGACTTGAGGTACAGTTAATGAACGATAAAAGACTAACTTAAACGTACATGCATTCTGTAGATATCCTATTTGTCTTTATTCGGTGGCGATAGGACGACAACTTCTATTGATCGTGTATTATATAGCGAAGCAATGATACATTAGATAACCTCCCATAGAACCAAGCAGAAAAACGAGCTCACATCGACAGCAGAGTGTACAAAGTGGTCCTAGGCAAGACCTGCTTTCTATGTACATTGCTCTGATCTAGAGGAGCAGAGTTCAAGTGGTGGAATGCCGGCCGACGTACTTGTCGTCAACGGCCGGAAGAAGCCATCAAAACAACTTTAAGGAGGATTCACGACTAAAACACGATCATAGTACAGTTTCTAGCCCTACATCAAATGGTTAGCTTTAATTTAAGAATCGGCCACTAGAGTTCAATAAATATATCTATTTACTACGCACTATATAGTGTAGTAAAATTATTTGGTAAATTGGGAAAAACGGATAAGGATAAAGACTAAACCTTAACTGTACAGATCGAACCTGTTTTATTCCAACTAGAAACAAATTTCTATTGGGCCCTTGCATGAGTTAATACGAGATGCAGTCGGTTCCCGATGTCGTGGCGCTGTAAAAACCAAATAATCAATTTACAACCGCCCAACCCACCATACGAACTAAAGGCCTCTCAATTTGATTATTTGAAACAAAGCATTAAAAATGGGAAATAATAAATACAAATTTGATAAATTATACAGAAAATGACAAAACCGGTAAACTTAGACAACGCTTTAAAAAATTAAGCAGTTGAAAAGCCACAAAACGGTCCTTCTAAGGAGGTTTGTGAGTTGAACCTGCAAAACGTCGGCAAGCAAGCCACTACTAAATTACATGAATAAGTACTAGGTACAGTAGGCCCTCTGCGTCTGTCTGTGAAATGTAGGATGAGGAATGAGCAAGAATTCGGTTGTTTACGTGGAAAGTCAACTGTGAGTTAACACCTTACATGTGCTCCTGCCACTGCACCAACCTGTTTGGGGCATAGCTTGGACGAACTGTCGCGTGCAAAACTGGGAGTTATTGGTTGCTCAAAAAACAGTCTTGAAACTTGATCAACACAAAGCTTTATCAATAGACCTTCAACGACTTCATCACTAGTGGGCATCTGTCTGCGTCTGTTGGTCTGCGTCATCCGTACAGCGACAAAAAGCCACCCAGCATAAACAGCATGCTCTTCCGATCACTTCCGTGGAGGACAAGGAAGCTTGTAATCGCCTTTTTATATCACTTTTGCATTTCTAAATAAAAGCCGCGTGTCCACCCACTTATATATTATTCAACCATAGAAAACACCATGCTACTATGCTAAGGTAATTCTGGAAAACGTCAGGTCCTTAGTTGGACTAGAGACGTTCTGTAACTTCCAAACTATAGCTGGATACGGCAGCAATTATAAAGTTAGTCTGAAGACGGTAAAAGGGAGTAACTTGCAAGATAAAGGCATGGTAACCACTAAGCTAATCATGTAGAAATACAATACCTGGGGTTTTGTGTTGTCTATCGAAAGCTACACTCTGTGACCATATGTTTTGTAACAAGACGCAGGTACAGGCTTATTGTTTAGCACTATTGCTATTTTAAATTTTTTTATGATAGTCTAGTTGTCCTAACAACTGCAGCAAATTGGCTTTAATAATAATAATAATAATAATAATAATAATAATAATAAGGTTTATTTGTAAAGCACATCTTTGGCGCCGTCAAAAAACCCCGGAAGGCAGGAAAAAACCTAACCTAAACCCCTTCTTTCGCAGTGACCATTGTATTTGTTTTGGTCTTTTGCTAGGTCAATAGTGTGCGAAATAAGGAGTTTGTTTTAAGTGAAAAAAACCTGACTTCTATGGAACAAATTGAGGAAAACATGAAATTAAATAGCTATACATTGTAGGTGTTACGGTTTTTATAGTAAGAATACTTGGGGTCCGGAAAAACTGTAATGTCCTTTAACTGAGGTATACTTAGCCGCGGTCAGTTTGAAGGTGAAAAAATCAGCTGATGATCTGGCATCTACCGTATGCATGGGTCTGCTCGATACGGAGATTACAATCGTTGTCCAGTGGCACAAGTTTGCTAATTAGATGGGACTTTGCAGATGTCTGAGGTGGGTCGAGGCAGCTGCGATGCACCATCGTCATTCAAGTGCATCGGCAGAAGACACTTGGCCTTTCGTTTGTCGAATATCTAAGTGAGATTGAGATTTAAATTATTAGTATTTATACTTCTGATACATTATAAGAGGAAACAAATATATTTTAGTATAGTTGAAGAGAAAATTATTTTCTTTCTAATAATTGAATTAGACCTTCAAAAACTAAACGACTGGAGTGTTCAGTGGCAAATGCCGTTTTCACCAACAAAATGTCATCTCATGATTTTTGGACCGCTATAACTTCCCCCCATGATGTTTAGTGGTCAAGAAATAAAAGAGCTAACATCTTTAAAAGATTTAGGTCTTTGCTATTCTAATACTCTTGACTTATCCCCACATGTTAAGCAAATCGCACCAAAAGCCAATCGACTATGTGGCTTCATAAGTAAAAATTTCACATTGATTACACTTAAGACTAAACTTTACAAAATGTACGTTTTACCTATTCTAGATTACTGCTCAATATTTTTCGGTACCATGTCATCAGATGACAGACAGAAACTAGAAAAAATCCAGCGAAGGTTTACCAGAGGTCTGTGTAAACGCGATGACGCCCGAGACTCCTATTCAATAATGTACAATAGATATGGTCTTAAACCCCTCTGGCAAAGGCGACTCCAAAATGGTTTAACTTTCCTATTTAAAGTGACACATAATCAGAACATCCTTAGCAATAATATGTTAACAAATCAAAACGGTTCCCGTTCCACTAGAAACAACCAGCATACAATTCATAACGCTAAAGCTAGGACGGCCCAGCGATCAAATTTCTACACCATAAGATATGCGATCATATGGAATGCCCTACCCAACGATATTCGCAAAAGCCACAGTTTAGCCGAATTTAGAAGAAAGACCAAGCAGTTCTTCTCAAATGACAGGACGCATATATTTCTGAACAAAAAAGGACACTTTGCTAACCAGTTCTTTTAGGTCCAATTCGGACCAAAAGGGATCTAACGGTCCAGGAGCGTTCCCACACATTTTGGAGAAAACTGGCCGCTGTTGGAGGCTTTCCAGTCGACGGTCTCTAGCGCTGATCAAATAAAAACTTAAGCAAAATTGTGCCTTGCCTCCTTTTCCAATCCTTAAAAGTAAAAAACAAAACTAAGAACAATTTATCGATTCCAATATTCCTCTACTAATATCTAAATGTTTATAAAAAAATATTATGAAAGAAAATAATTTTCTTTTCAATTATACTAAAATATATATTGTTTCCTCTTATAATGTATCAGAAATATAAATACTAATGATGTAAATCTCAATCTAACTTAGATATTCGACAAACGAAAGGCCAAATGTCTTCTGCCTATGCACTTGAATGACGATGGTGCATCGCAGCTGCCTCGACCCACCTCAGACATCTGCAACGTCCCATCTAATTAGCAAACTTGTGCCACTGGACAAAGATTGCAACCTCCGTATCGAGCAGACCCATGCATACGGTAGATGCCATATCATCAGCTGATTTTTCACCTTCAAACTGACCGCGGCTAAGTATACCTCAGTTAAAGGACATTACAGTTTTTCCAGACCCCAAGTATTCTTACTATAAAACCGTAACACCTACAATGTATAGCTATTTAATTTCATGTTTTCCTCGATTTGTTCCCTAGAAGTCAGGTTTTTTTCATCTAAAACAATCTCCTTATTTCGCACACTATTGACCTTGCAAAAGACCAAAACAAATACAATAGTCACTGCGAAAGAAGGGGTTTGGGTTAGGTTTTTTCCTGCCTTACGGGGTTTTTTGACGGCGCCAAAGATGTGCTTTACAAATAAACCTTATTATTATTATTATTATCTCTCGTCAACTAGGGTATCTCGAATTAAATTAAGGGTGGCATATAATATGTTTACAGCTTCTAGAGGGGATGCTGTTAGGAGGAAAGAGCTCCAATCCAATGACCTAATGTAGTTATTCATAGATTCAATGTCAAGATTTTTGGGGTTTATAGAAGTGTAACTAGGATCAAATCTTATTTTAATGTTAAGAGGGAGCACTGCTATTATTGTCTTATGATCACTATCAAAGGTTAAACTGTCGTAGTGCGTATATAAGGGCCAGATATCATTGGTGAGAATAACATCGAGTATATTGTTTCCCCTGGTTGGTTTGCTTATTATTTGCGTCCAGTTATGAAACACAATTGATGATAATAATTCATCATGTCTGGATGGGGCTGATAGTTCTGTCCAGTTCATTTCTGGACGGTTTAAGTCTCCTGCAATTATCTCATATTCGGTTTGAATATTTGATAGAATATCAAGTAGATTTTTAAGACCAGTGTCATCATTACTATATTCCAGAGGGGTGTACAAACATCCAATTAGAATGCTTTTAAGGGTCTTGGATGTTATTATAGCGAAGCATGCTTCGCCATTGAACGTCTCCTGAAGAACCTCAAAGCCACTCTGTTCTATGGTAGATCTAATGTAGATCATACAACCTCCTCCTCGTTTATTCGCACGGTCCTGTCTATAGAAGGTGTAGTTTGCTATAAAAAGTGAAGCATTGGAGGTTGATTCGTTTACCCATGTTTCTGTTAAAAAGACTATAGCGGGATTGTGTGTGTCAATAAAAGTCCTAAGTCGTGGAACTTTGTTTACTATCGATCTAGCATTAATAAGAGCAACACTTATGGTGTCGGATACAAAAGCTGGAATCTGTTGTGAAAAAATGGATTCCTATTACTTGGTTGAGTGTGTTGAGGGCTCGTGTGCGGAAATTGTGTGATTGGTGGATAATATGGTGGTGTTGGACTATTTGTGGCGAATTGTGCATTATTGGGAAAAATTGGTGATGAGAGTGGTGGAATTCGATGGCATTGTGTAACTATCGGAGGGTATGGTGTTGTGCGAGGTGGGATTTGATTGTGTGTGTTATCTTGAAAGGGTTGGGTGTGCGGTGGTCGTCTTGTGTATGGGCTAGGATACATGGGTTGAGAGAAGGGGTTAGGTGTCATTTTAGGGTGTGCATTTAAATACGGATATTCGTTTTGATATGAAATTCTGTTTGGGACTGGTGGTCTATTCTGGGTTGTTCGGGGGAGATAATCTAACACTGGTTTACTACTTTGGTTCGTTGAGTTAGGACTGGTATTGCTATTTATGGACATGTTTAGACGTGTGTTGTTATTTATCAGTGTATCTTGATTAGATTCAGGATAAGTGTTGGTCATGTCTAATGGGGTTGTACTATTTCGGGGTCTTTTTGTTTGGACCTTATTCTTTCCCTTAATTGCTTCGGCAGGTTTATTATTTGCTTTCGGTTTGTCATTATTATAATATGAAGAAGTCGCTCTCTAGTCATCTAAGCTGATGCTACGTTGATAGTTTTCGTTTTCCTTCCCAGATGAGGAGGAACTCGTTAATTGTTCCTCTGAAGTAGCATTTTGTGGAGTGTTTCCGTCCTGTACGACTAAATGCGGCTGACTTTGTTTACGCCCTTTGTCTTTGTGAATTACTTGTCTGCGCTGCATTGGGGTCAAGTCAGGGCCTATATATGCTTTAAAACTCCGGAAACTCCTATTTATTTCAGAGTTTTGTAGTAGCATTTGAGCTTCGTCGTGGGAAGAACATGGAAGCAAAATCGGTTTGTTTTTACTTCGCGAATTTAGTCTTTTGATAGACACTATGCCTATACTTATCCCATATTGTTGAAAAACGCTTTGTATTGCTACCACTGGATTACTCGTTTGAGGAAAGTTGCGGAAGATTATATTACAGCTACGTTTTGATCTATCTGAAACTTCTGTTGATACTAAATGCACTACAGACTCAATCTGAGGTAAATTCGTGAGGTTGCTTTCAAATGAATTGGAGTCCAGAAGTGAATTAAGAATCTTAAATACAGGTTCATACTTTTCAATAAAGTTTGTTAAATTTAAGAGGGCTGACAGATCGATTTGATCCACAACAACTTTCGCGTCGGTCATTGTTTCTAATAAAATTTTCCTGTAAAGGATTTTTGAATGCTAAATATATGTCTAAGTAATGTGTTTTTGACAAATAAACTATCAAATACTAGAAGTACAAAACAAATGATTTGTACAGCGTTCTATGAAACAGAGGACAATATCTGACCAAATCAACGAAGGAGTTTGGTAGCAGCTTTTGGCTAAGATAGTCAACTGTTACTTACTGATATTTTATTTAAGAAAACCAAAGACTTTGAGTCGTTTCTTCTCTTATATAAATCAATTTATATAAAGCTTCACTTATCTTCGAATTTGAACAAACCGCGTTCAAGGTCGCCAATTTATTAATTACAAATAATTATAATAAAGCTGGTTGTTACTTCCTAATGCAGTTTATACACAAATCTACCTGTGAGCTTACGCAGTCAAGTCTCGCAGCTAGATTTCCTAAGCTTTGATAGTGCAGTGTAGTCCTCAAAGCCAAGTCTTATCTTTTATCCTATTGCTTTCGAATTTGAGCCACCCATTTTTTTGCTGTCCATTCACATTGGGATTTATCATCCTATACCATCCTTTCTAATCCTCTGCTTTTTTTTCTGCATTTGTGATCATGAGGTCACATCTACAGTACAAATACAAGAAAACAAGTTATTTTATCTACAAAATGCCACCAATTCAATATTTATTAAATGCGGCCAATCTGTCGCATATGCAATTCACCACCAACAACACGAACATCGACATTTCTCCGTAGGAGGACAACACGAAGAAGAAAGCGTGTTAAGAAGCGGAAATGGAGAAGTTGAAAGCCGATCTGTCTCCATAGTTGATGTGAATGTCGTGAAAAATTTGACTTGTGAGTATTACATGACCTTTTACCTTTGTCCTTTTAAAATGACTCTTAATTTTCCTTACCATCTGCTCTGCGTGAATGGAGCCATTTTTGCTGAAAATTTAGGTTTGTTAAATCCTCAATATAACATTCTTCTTTTAAAAAAAACTCAGGAACACTAGTACTGAACTTTGAATACTGTTATAGAAACTACCACTATCACTTTTACTACCAGCATCACATATTTTTCCCTATTCCTGCTGCGTTGAGTCAACTATCGATATAATTTGAAGAATATACTACTTCAATATACTACCCAACTATGATTACCAGAATTAACACTATTAGCAGTGGTATATTACCTCTAGCAGCAGTATTCTGGTCCAAACTTCGTAAAAACGTGGCAGCAGCAATTCAATTGCATTATTAGTTACACCAAATTCCAATCTAGCTAACCATAAAGTCTAACTGGCTATAACCTCATTATTAAGTTTAGACACAATTGTATCTCTTCAATTAGGCAGGTGGGTCTCTTAGTTTAGATTTGCTTAGCTGTGGTAGTGTAGTTTAGTCCTCAATCCCTAGTGTATGCATCTAGCCTATTGAAGTCACAGCAACACTGCTGTCCTCTACTACCGTGCTTATAGCGCACCTATCTAGGAAGATAATGGTTTGACCTCCGACAAATGGAAGCATCATTGCTAGCACAAGTACTACTTATTTTTTGTTGAGATTGTGGGTATCTGAGCCCAGTGGCGTCATTGTCAAAAATAAAACATTACAAAATAGAACCAGAAATGCTATCAATCAGCTGCATCCCTAGTTAGTAGTATTAGAAATATCAGTACCAGTACCAGCCTTAGTCTCCAAGACTCTGGTTTGACAGAAACTGAAGATTGGTTTTTACTCGGAATAACTTAAACCCCATTCGCACAATGTGCTGGGATCAATGGGATACGAGCACAGGTTTCGAAAAGTCCAAGCTATAGTTGGATGCTGTGCTAGGTATGTAGTTGGGCTAAAGACTGCAAACTGCATGACATAAGTGCATGGTAGGACTGGTACATTACTTTACAAACGCCCTATTTTTATCCAAATGCTAATCACTTTTTCCTCCTCACACAGTGCATATTGGGCGCGACTCCTTAAAAAGCACACACAATAAATGCTTAGATTATTTTATCTACTGGTCTTACCATGCATGATTAATCGAAACTAGCCGTCGTAGTATAGGCACGTACCAAAACAACAATATCTTATTTTCCTAGATGACACAGCGCGATGGATAGAGTTGATAGGGCAAAGCCAAGACAAACGCTCTTCTGCACAGGGCCCAAAACATGAACTTACTCGAAAAATTTAAACCCAGATTCACACTCCTTGTTGAGACACGGGCATGAGTCCCCCAGTGTTTACTTAAATCCAGTGGCACTTCTGACAAATTTAAGCGTCAGAGATAGAACTTATTGTAAGACTCAAAAACGTCGTAGCTAGTTGTTATAAGGCACAGTAGTAACCGTATCAGTCTCGGCCTACTTGGGCCTATCTTCACACCTACTATGGCTGAGTGAGAGTAAATATTACAGTAGTACCAGCGCAATGGTCTACTGTCACTGTAAGACTAAATGAAGTGGTGTTTTGGCTTGCATTTGAAACAGAAGCCCACGCCCGACCCACCTAGTCTCTTGGAGACTCATTGGAGAACATGAAGAGTTTGAAGCCGCTTACTACGCCCTGTATCACTTTAAACTAACCGCTTAGGGCGTCAACTCATGTTCCAGCCTGTTGGTTCAAGTGGTAAACTTCATCGAAACCGCCCAAGGGATGCTCTACCAACGATTTTAAATATCCTGTAAATTGGCAAAAGAAACATGTAAATTTTGCCAAAAGAAGCGAAAATGCGTGTTTCCGGGCATAACTGAGAAAGTTAGTCAATCATCAGAGCCAAAGGTTTATCGTCCTGACGTTTCGGATTCATAAATTATATCACTGTCAAAGGTAAAAGGCACAGGAATTGTCACTGTATATAAGGGTAAAGTTAGCTAGGCAGGCCAATGACTGTTGTTATCACACGGCCGTGGGCGCGTCTTGGAAGGTAGAAGGAGGAGGGGGCGGTGGTGGCGCCGGGGTGACAATGGCCATTGATCGGGTTTTCATGGTCCGATTGTTGGGTTCCCCCGTCGTCCTGCTGTGTTGAGAACTTCCCGCAAACGCGCAAACGGTGGTTGCCATGTCCGTGTTCACACGTCGGCTGCTGCCAGGCTGGCGCTTATCGCTGGCTGTCATAGCGTGTGTTGCCGTTTGCCTGCGTTGTACTTATTGTCATGTGTCAGAGAGCTCGGATCGTCGGGAGGCGGTAGTGACATCGAGGTGATAAATGAAATTGATAGAGTTCGCATTCTCAGCTCGTGTGTTCACCCGTTGTCTTGCTGTGTAGCCTACAGCCCGCAAATGTGTGAACGGTGGTTGCCACGTCCATGCTCCCATGTGTGCGTTCATTTCATGCTGCTGGTCCTCGGGCCTCTAGACGTCATGGCCTGAGCTCTATTTCCGACGGCATCTGACGGTCGTGCACTCTCGTTTGTGCTGCTGGTTGGCGCGTCTAGTCAGCGTTTCTTTCCGTGGTCATGTTGCTTGTACTAAGCCCGTAAGGCTTGGTAGGCTGCTGGCGGCGTCATACAGCGGTTGATAGAATTGGATGTGGTATGCCAGGCTTCGATTGTCTCCCTAGCTGTTTGGTCGCTTCCTCGCCCCAGGATCTCAGCGTCTCGTAAAGCGAACGATTGCTCTGTAGCTGCGCAATTTTTAGCCCCTAGGGAGCGTTGTTCCTGTCTGCGCACCGCTTCTTCGTGTTCGGTCATACGAGTTTGCAATCGCTTGCCCATTTCTCCGACATAGTTCACTTCACAGGAAGTACATTGGATCCGGTACATGACGTTGGCCGTTTCACCTCGGGACAGGGGAGCCTTTGGTTTCATTCTCAATCGTCGAATCGTCGCTTTGCGTCTATAGGCGATGCCGATACCCAATGGTTGTAGGAGTCAAACGGTTGCTTCAGACACGTTTGCAATATAAGGTAGTTCGCGCCAGACTTTTTTTGGTTGATCATTGGCTTTCATATTGTGTTGTCCCGTCTACTGCGCTCTATGAAGCTTTGGTGGTATCCATTGGTAGTGAAAATCTGCTGTAGATGGCGGAGTTCGGCGACTTTGTCGGCTCTTTCCCTGCAGTGAGTTTGAGCTCTTTTGTATGGACGTTGAACACAGCTGCGTTTGTGACACAATGGGTGGTTGCTTTGGAAGTTAAGTATGTGACACGTATTGGTGGCTTTCCTGTAAACCATAGTCTTTAGGTTCCCGTCAGCCTTGCAATGAACCAATACGTCCAGGAACGCCATTGCACGTCCTTCTCCACCTCCATTGTAAATTGAATATCCGGAAAAAATTGATGTGAAGAGGACATGGAAGTTTGTGACTGTGGCTCGTTTTCGGATGACGAAAGTGTCGGATATATAACGTGCACAAGCTTTGGCTTTTGGGTGGCGAACACCAGTGCTTCTAAACTCTGGAAGACCGCTTCGGCTATGAAACTGGAGAGTGGTGTTTCCAACAGTGTGCCTATGGTGTGTTCCTTTACCATCTCCTTCACCAGTCTGGCAGCAACTGAGACGGTAGCATGGACATGACAACCACCGTTCGCACATTTGCGGGACTTAGGCAACACAGCAAAATGACGGCAGAACACAATGAGCCAAAAAATGCGAACTAGATCAATGGCATTTATCACCTCGATGTCACTACCACCCCCCGACGAGCCGAGCCCTCTGACACATGACAACAACAACAACGCAGACAAACGCGAGCACACACTGTGACCAGAGAGCGATGATCGCCAGCCCGGCAGCAACCGACGCGTGAACACGGACAAGGCAACCACCGTTCGCGCGTTTGCGAAAAGTTTTCAACATAGCAGAACAATGGGTGAATCCATACATCAGACCATGAAAACCCGATTAATGACCATAATCACCCTGGCGCAACCACCACCTCTCTCCCGCATCCCTGCAAAGACGAGTGCACGGCCGCATGACAACAACAGTCATTGTCTTACTTAGCTTATTTTTTCCCTTAAATACTGTGACAATTCGTGTTGCTATTACCTTTGAAAATGGAAACTTGTATGATTCCGAAACGTCAAAACGATAAATCTTTGGTTCCGGTGATCGATTAACCTTCATAATTATGTCCGGGAACACGCATTTTCGCTTCTTTTTGTAACATATTCCGGCGCAAAGCGCTATAGTCAGCGTGACGATGGGAGATTTTTGCACGTCGTTAACGTACGCGCCAATTGAATTTCTTCACGGATGCCTCGACAATGAAGTGCTTCCGAAAAGCTTGTTCTGCAAGCCACCAGCGAAAAAAATACTGGAGAGGCAATAAATGATGCAGCATGGCAGGCGGATGACTCGAATACTTATCCAGGACTTATACTTTAGACTACGCAAATCCCTAGGGATAATTGCTCAATCATCATCAACATGCTCAGAGATCATCAATGAGAACGGCACAGAGCTACTTCGTGTAGTGATTGACCAACGAGCCAAATAACTGAGATCTACGCGGGAAAGAGACTTGATGGATTAATTTCGCAAACTAGGTTACTTCACCGAACTGAGTGAGCGGTGGTTTCGGTTATGTTTCGCGCAGTATCGAGAGGATTTGAGTTGGAAGCTACCAATTTCGCCGCTTAGGTTGCCGGTGTCTGTTCATCTTTTTCAGTGGATGCTCCGCCCCGGGATTCTCTAAATACACTTCTTTGCTGGCTACTCCCTACTTCAGGTACGATAATGTTGCCCTTTTTAAGGAGGAAGCGAAGAGATTTCTTCAATTCCTCCATCTTCATTTTCAGATTATGGAGCTCATTATCGTGGTC
>JAYGXS010000003.1:85825808-85865224 GCA_036362985.1 Ligula intestinalis | reverse complement strand
TGAAAAACAGAGAGAATCTTGCGCACTCAGCGAGTTAAACTCTGCAAATTCGATAGCCCAACTGTTCCGTCGTCAGTTTTCCGCTAAACGAGGTCACGAAATCCCCCTTTACTGAATGAAAATAAAACTTTTGTTCAAGATGAGTCTGAGAAGGCTGAAATGTTCAATGCATTCTTTGCAAAGCACCTTACGACGTCATCGGAACACGCCCCGTCATTCACGCCATGCTCATTCAATACTATCAGTACCATTGATTTCTCCATAGAAGTAATTCGTAAGCACGTTATCCGTCTAAGAATCTCCTACTCCTCGGGAGCTGACGGCCTTCCAAATTCACTTATCAAGAGAGTATTTAGCTTCCCCCGATTGCTTAATTATCTATTCTCAGCTTATCTTCTAAACGGTTTCTTTCCTGACTCATGGAAGACATATATTATTCTTCCAGTCTTCAAGTCAGGATCTCGTTCGGACGTAAGTAACTACCGAGGTGTTCATAAAACCCCGGCCCTAGGTAAACTTTGGAAAACATCATTTTTAATCAAGTTCTCGATTTTTGTGTAGAAAATAAACTATCAGGTGCCTTACAGCATGGATTTCTAAATGGAAGATCATGCGAAACCTGCCACTTGGCATTCCTGAACCTGGTTACTTCGCTTCGTAATGAACAGCAATCAGTCATCGTGATTTACTGTAACCTTAGTAAAGCTTTTAACAAGGTGCCTCATAAGCGCCTTTTAGTGAAACTGGAAGCCCTAGGCATCAGGCCCCCCTCCTCGATTTCATTGCGTCCTACCTGTCTAACCGCAGCCAGAAGGTCTTAGTAGGCAAAAGCAACTCGATGCTTCAGCCAATCACGAGTGGTGTATTACAAGGCACGGTTTTAGGTCCCCTCCTTTTCATTCTTTACATCAATGAAATTTCAACAGTGTTAAATAATTAGGGAAATTTCATTTAAAATAATAATAATATGTTTATCATGCCAGTTTACAGGCAATTGTAAAGAGTTGGTAATGCACCACTTGGGCGCCTTCCAACACCTCGAAGACCGGAAAAAACCTAAAACAAACTCCCTATGTTGCGGCCAGTATTGATTTTGTTTCAGGTTTTTTGTTTTGTCAATACTGGGCGAGATAGGGAGTTTGTTTCAAGTGAAAAAACCTGCCTTCAAAGGTATGATACAAACGGAATAAATGTACAGTTGTTAGCTGAGTTGACTCATCAGCAGGAGAACTGTTTCATATCGTTTAAAAACATTAGTTCCAGACGGAGAGGGTTGGCACAAGAACACAGTGTTCTCATTCTTCCTTCAATGGTTGCTGCTGCGGGCTGCTGCTTCAGCAGCATTATCTTCAGCATGAAGCCTGGCGGGGTTCAAAATCCACGAACGCCATCAGAGTGAAAGAGAGATTCCACCGAGTCAGCACCCAAAATTCGTGAAGGTTGCCCTGAATGTAGAAAACTAGTTACAGCTCTCTTAAATATAGGGTAGTTTTGATGGGTTTTAATACTTTTGGGCAGCTTATTCCAGATTGATATGGCATTTACTGAAAAGAATTGCCGGTACTTAACTGTGCGTGCCATAGGAAGAAATTAAAATACGTCTCGATGACTGGCGCGTCGAGAGTGCTCAAGCTGCCTTATTGTACTAAGGGGATGAAAGGTTTGACTATTCAAAAGTTTAAACAATAAAAAAAGACCCTTCTGCTATCGACGAAGCCATAGGGGATCCAGCTTTATAAGTTCGCACCTTTGTTGGTAGGTTAAGTTACGGTGTTCTGTAGTGAAAACTCTTCTAGTGAAGAAGTGCTGCACCGATTCTATTTTCTTCCGTTCAATAGTGCGCAGAAGACTGAATAGAGGCGAGCAGTATTCAAGACTAGGTCTCACGTACATATTATAAAGGCTAGTTCTAACCTTGATAGTCTTAAAATTTCTAAGGATAAATCCGGTGTTTCGGCGTGCTTTCGAGACTATCAGGGCACAGTGCTCTGACAAATTGAGACTATAAGAGAAGGATATGCCAAAATCCTTGATAACTCCTGGGACATTTAATTCGTGGCCGTCAATGCTTAATTCTGGTTGATGATCGTCGCCAACGACCATAACGGAACATTTGTGCCATGAAAGGGTGAGGCGCCATGTGCAACACCACTGGGCGAAGGCCTGAAGATCCTTTTTTATCAGCTCGAGCACGATGTTGCGATCTGCCGGTTTATATCGATAAGCGACTTTTAAATCATCAGCGTACATGAAGGGTCTGCTATACTGAAAACAATCTGAAACGTCGTTGGCAAGCAGGCAAAATAGGAGCGGACCCAGTACACTACCCTGTATAACTCCACTCATCACATGCGTGGGGTTGGAGATAACATTGGAAATTTTTACTCGTTGTGTGCGAGCATCCAAAAAGGAAGATATGAAGTTCAGTGGCTTTCTACCTATGCCGAAGGTGGCTAGTTTCAGAGGGAGGAGGTAATGATCGACCGATCAAAGGCCTTAGTAAAATCAAAATAGACGCTATTAGTGGCAAAACCGCTGTCTCTAGATTGCAGCACATAATCAAAGGAAGAGAGCTGACAGGTGTCACAAGATCGTTTCTCGATAAAGCCATGTTGAGCTGTATTAAGCAAGTTGTTCACTGTCAAGTGACGCATCACCTTTTCTTTGATTAAGGTCTCCAAGATCTTCGAGGCTGCGGGAAGTGTATTTATTGGCCTAATGTTGTCGAATGAGGTCGATCGGCCATGCTTGCGAATAGGCATTATGTGCGATTCCTTCCACAACGAAGGAAAGGTTTCGCTCTCAAGAGCAAGATTAAAAACCTTACAAAGAATAGACGGAAAGATATCATTCGCTTCAGCTTTTAGAAGGCTAACTGGGACGCCATCTGGTCCTGGACTATAGGATTGTCGATAACGACGAATGGCTACAGTCACGTTTCAGACGGTAAAACTTATGGTTTCGAGTATGGCACCCGTCCAAGCCCGGATAACTGGAGGTGCAGCGAACGAGTTTTCACTAAACATTTTGGATAGGAACGCATTGAAGCTATTGGCGGTCAACTTAGCGTCAGCTATGGGGTTTTCTAAAGCATCTTGAAGTATGGGGTGTTGCGTTTTCCTCTGCGCTTTTACTGTACGTAAAAAGAGTTTCGCAACATTAAGGGAAGGATTTTCAGCGAAGTGAGCCTCATCGGCTATCTGCTTTCCTTCGGAGAGCTTCTTGGCCTGCTCAAAGATCAGTGTGATCAAGGGCAGAACGGAAGTGTCGTTCTGCCAATGTAAACGACGAGAGAGTTTACGCAGCCTACGACGGGTAGACAGAGGAAGGTACACTTCATCCTTGACATGTATTACTTTCTTACGGGGGACAAAGTGGAGGATGAGTGGATCCAACACTTTGTACAGTGCATCGGTACAAACATTTACATCCAAACATTGGAAAAATTCAGACCAGTCGAGAGCGTTTAGATGTGCCAGTAGGTCAGCCGTGTTTGCTGATCGGAAGTCATGATAAAAACTATACTTTTGGGAAAATGCTTCATCCGCCTCCAGTTCTAGTTCACTAACAACTGTAAGATGGTCTGAACTCCCAAGTGCGTCTAAGGATGACACTGAAAGTGGTTCGCATCCCCTACAAAAAATTAGGTCGAGTATGTTTGCTCCTCGAGTGGGAAAATCGACTACCTGATCCCACATGCCGATATCTATTGCTTCAAGTAAGTTCTCAAACTTTGAAGGACTGGATGGTGGAAACCATTGCACGTCAGGAAGGTTACAATCGCCTGCAATCAAGCAATACTTAAGATTCAAGTCAGCTGCGGCATGAAATGCCTGCGAGAGACAAAGATCGTAGTCTGCATTGGCATTAGGTGGGCGATAAACACAGCCAACAAGTAAGGAGAATTTGTATTTTAGAACAACTCGTAGCCAGCAGCTCTCCTCCGCCGCTGTGAATTGTGGATAGACCAACGGGAGAAATGCAAGTGGCTGCTTAATATAGATGCAGCTTCCTCCACCACGGCCATTGTTTCGATCGTTCCGAACGCATTCATAGCCAAGAACAGAGAGTTCTGAGTCAGCTACAGAGGCCGATGCCCATGTCTCAGTTACCATAACAATATCTGGGCGGTTGACGAAAACCATAGTCTGGAGCAGAGGCATTTTATTACTCAGTGATCTGGCATTTAAAACGACCAATTTAAGAGGGAATGTCTGAGGTTTCGGTGGCGAGACAGCTAGGCCGTCACTGTTACCGGCTTCGACCAGAGCGATGTCCTTTTGACTTGAACTATTTGTCTCTCTCTTATTTTGAGATTTGTCCCGCCATTGGTTCTCATTTCTCCAGCTCTATTATTAGCTGTCTCATCTTTTTCCGCTCTTTCAACTCGTAATCCGGCTGCAAAAAAAACTTGCGAACGCAGACTCTGCAAGGATAATTTGCGCTCTACCAAGAGATTCGCCTGTGTTTAAGTTTCTAAAATAACTTAAAGAGGTCGTGGCCGGGAAATTGACTCTGGAGCTATTTGAGCCTTCCCTATTCGAAATGCCTTAAGAATGTGGAAAGACTCGCCTGGTTTTAGCAACGGTTTGGCGTAAACTCTCATAAGACCCACGTTATGGTCAATTCGTTCTTGTGCAATTGACGACTCGGACTCTGGGGCCCCCTTTACAACTATTTTCTGCTTGCGACTCAATGGGGCATATGTTGCAAGCTCACGTGTTTCAGCCGAGGGAGCAATTGTATCCGGTACACGCGGTTCTGATGTACTGGCGGTTCTGATGTACTGAAGCATCGAGTAGCTATTGCCTTCTAAGACCTTCTGGCTGCGGTTAGACAGGTAGCAGGCAATGAAATCGAGGAGGGGAGGCCTGATGCCTAGGGCTTCCAGTTTCACTAAAAGGCGCTTATGAGGCACCTTGTCAAAAGCTTTATTAAGGTCAAAGTAAATCACGATGACTGATTGCTGTTCATTACGAAGTGAAGTAACCAGGCTAAGGAATGATAAGTGGCAGGTTTCGCATGATCTTCCAGGTAGAAATCCATGCTGTGAGGCACTTAATAGTTTATTTTCTACACAAAAATCGAGAATTTGATTAAAAATGATCTTTTCTAGAATTGTTGCTAGGGCCGGGGTTTTATGAACACCTCGGTAGTTATTTACGTCCGAACGAGATCCTGACTCGAATACTGGAAGAATAATAGATGTCTTCCATGAGTCAGGAAAGAAACTGTTTAGAAGATAAGCTGAGAAAAGATAACTTAGCAATCGGGGGAAGCTGAATACTCTCTTGATAAGTGAATTTGGAAGGCCGTCCGTTCCCAAGGAGTGCGAGTTTTTTAGACGGATAATGTGCTTACCAATTACTTCTATGGAGAAATCTATGGTACTGATAGTATTGACTTAGTATGGCTGAAACGACGGGACCGGTTCAGATTCCGTCGTAAGTTTTGCTGCAAAGAACGCATTGAACAGTTCAGCCTTCTCAGACTCATCTTGCTTAAAGTTTTTGTTTTTATTCAGTAATGGGGGATTTCGTGACCTCGTTTAGCAGAGGACCGACGGCGGATCAGTTGGGCAATCGATTTTGCAGAGTTTAACTCGCTGAGTGCGCAAGATTCCCTATGTTTGTCACCTGTAAGACGAATCTTAGACGCTAATTCGAAAATCGCTGCGATTCTAAGGTGCACCGATAATGAACTAGAAGACTGGTCTTTCAACTGTCTTTGCAATTTCTTCAGTCTAGACATAAAAAAATGAGGAACGGTGGGGTCCGAAGTATAAGCCTAAACTATTTTGATCGGCATGAATTCCAAAATGCTATTTGAAATTGCCGTCATTAAGTCACGGAGAATTGTTACACTGTTCGTGGAGGAAAGCTCCTGCCAGTCTAGTGAGTCCATAAAGTTGTTAATTAAATTAATATCAGCTAGGTCAAACGCACGGTAGGTACGAGTGTTGCTTGCCTTTTTTCGTAGAAGCAAGCGGAAGGCAACAATGGATCAAAGTATGGTCACTTGGGAATAGGCTCTGATTGTAGTCAACAAAAAGGGGGGGAATGTCATTCGTGAAAAGTAAATCTAAAATATGCTGATCCCTTGTTGGGGAACAGACCAACTGAGACCAGTTTGAAAACTTTATGGTATCTAGGAAGGGCTGAAATGTGGATGGACAACAGTTCAATGACCAATCAATTTCGGGAAAGTTGAAATACCCTGCGATAACTTTAGCATCAAAGGCGGACTCCCAAATCAGCCTAAATATTAAGCAAAGCTTTTCATCATCTTCCGATGATGAGTAAGGTGGACTATAAATGCATCCAATCATCACCTTTTGACGGGAAGACAGGATAATGGATGCAAAGCAGTTATTGCCCGAGAATGACTCAGCATCTAGGTTGAACGGAAAATGCTTAAAAATAGCTTTAATATATAGAAGACAACCGCCACCACGTTTACTAGGGCGGTCTTGACGGTAGAAATCATACTTGTCTATGATGAGTAAAGCATCAGAAATTAGTGGATGGATCCACGACTCTGTAATGCATATAACCTCTGGCTTCAGCTCGAACGCAATAGCTCTAAGTTGAGCCATCTTATTTAAAACAGATCTTGCATTAATCAGGATGATATCTAGTGAAGCTTGAGTAATCGAACTAGGGTTATCTTTATTTAGTAATAAAAATTTGGAGGTGGGTCATTTGGTTGGTAGTTTGGAGAATAGCTATCGACTGGAGCAGGACAATTAACATAAGAAAGCTAAGGGGGTAGCTGAAAGCTGCAGGTAGATAGCTGAATGAGATCGATGGGCCATAGGGATTGGTGCCGTGATGAGTTTGTTGATAGTTACCGGGAAATTGGGAAAACGAAGACGGGAAAGACGGGAAAGAAAGGCTGGAGGGCGAGGTAAGGTAACCTTGAGGATTAAGCGTTGGAAAGCCTGGCCCAGTATGATAATTTTGATAAGTAGGGTAACTCATATGTTTGTTAGTTTCCTGTTGTATAGCCTTAGTTAGTGTTTGGGAAGACTGCATGCTCGCGGTTGAGTTCCGGATTCCACCCTTTCGACGAACTGAATTGGGTGCTTTAATAGAAGGTTTTGGAGGACTCTAATCGAGTATCGAACCTGTTGGTCTACCTGACGTAGAAGGCTTTTCGGAATTTCTAGGAGGGCTAGCAGAATTAATAGCTATGGCAACTGGGAAAGCATCTAAGTTGGAAGTAGACGGGGATGTCTGGTGACTTGAGGGGGATGAGGCATTTGCTGTACTGGGGAGCAGTAATGTAGGTTTGGCAGGAATAAAAGTACATGGCTCGCTAGTCTTCCTAGGGCTACGAGCAGGAACTTGAGCCAGTTGCGGTGAAATTACTATTTTATTCGAAGAACTTGACGCTATTCTTCGCTTCATTGGAGTGAGATCATGACAGAGGAAATACATTGCATTTCTCAGATATTTGGAAACAAGCTCTTGCTGTTTAAAAATGGCGTCTATTTCAATGGGTGAAAATATCTTGACTAAAATGGGTGTGTTTTTACTACGAGATGACAGTCTTATAGCCTCTGCTATTTTTATAGTTAAATCCACAGGAGTAGAGGAAATGCATTGCAACGTCCATTGGCCTAATTGATTTTGGAACGTTTTTCAGAATAAAATCGTCCGACCTTTTTTGTCTATCCTGTGACTCACTTGCGACCTAATTAACGAGACTATCTAAACGTTTGCATTCCTGAGAGGAAACCTCAGCGGTATTCCCATCAAATAGGGTCCCAAGGATTGAGAGAACTGAACCAAATTTCAACATAAACTCGCTGCAATTTTTCATTGCAGACAAATCTATTTGCTCCGCAATCAGATCAGGCTGAATACTGATGTCAGGCTGAAGACTGATATCAGTAATGATGTTTGCCTTTCCCAGACCCCGCTTGGGTCTGGAATTCTGTGGCTTCCTACTGAATGAAAGTGTCGCCTTCATACTTTTTGAAGCAACAAGAAGACTTTTCACAAAAACAGTTGGGAATTCAGAATAAACTAACTGTTCTAGCTTATATAAGTTGCTGAAAGCAAGATAGATGGTTAACGGAATGCTAGGTAAGCAAGCAGAGACCAAACCAACAAAAGGAATGAAAGCAGATTTTTCAAGCGTAAGAATTGTTACTTACGGATAATTTATATAAGAAAACGAAAGACTAATAGTCGTATCTTCGCTTAGATAAATCGATTTATATAAGACTGATGACATAGCTGAAATTTCGAAACCAGCGCTCGACCTTGACGTCGTTAACGTACGCACCAATTGAATTTCTTCATGGATGCCTCGACAATGGAGTGCTTCCGAAAAGCTCTTTCTGCAAGCCACCAGCGAAAAAAATACTGGCGAGGCAATAAATGATGCAGCATGGCAGGCGGATGACTCGAATACTTATCCAGGACTTATACTTTAGACTACGCAAATACCTAGGGATAATTGCTCAATCATCTTCAACATGCTCAGAGATCATCAATGAGAACGGCACAGAGCTACTTCGTGTAGTGATTGATGTGGTTAAATTGGGACCTGATGTTGAGGGTTCGGGACGTTTATGGTCATGTGAAAAAAATATATTGTTGAGTTAAGAAGGAATCTTCCGGGACAACAGACGAAGGCATTAGAAGTCAAGGCAACATCACCGAAATAATATAATACTAGTAATAATAATTTGTACATTTAAGGCCAAAGTGGCCCTGTTGTTACAAAATTAGTGTTATCGTGAAAATAATAATAATAATAATAGTAAACAGTGAACTATTATAAAATAATTGTCATAGGCAGTAAAAAAAATTCCTAAATTGGTGAATGCGTTCAGCTGGCCACAAGGAATGCCAAGTGGCAAGTTTCGCATGATCTTCCATTTAGAAATCCATGCTGTGAGGCACTTAATAGTTTATTTTCTGCACAAAAATCGAGAACTTGATTGAAAATGATGTTTTCCAAAGTTTGCCTAGGGCCGGGGTTTTATGAACACCTCGGTAGTTATTTACGTCCGAACGAGATCCTGACTTGAAGACTGGAAGAATAATATATGTCTTCCATGAGTCAGGAAAGAAACTGTTTAGAAGATAAGCTGAGAATAGATGACTAAGCAATCGGGGAAGCTGAATGCTCTCTTGATAAGTGAATTTGGAAGGCCATCAGCTCCCGAGGAGTAGGAGATTCTTAGACGGATAACGTGCTTACGAATTACTTCTATGGAGAAATCAATGGTACTGATAGTATTGACTAAGCATGGCTTAAATGACGGGACGTGTTCCGATGTCGTCGTAAGGTGCTTTGCAAAGAATGCATTGAACATTTCAGCCTTCTCAGACTCATCTTGAACAAAAGTTTTATTTACATTCAGTAAAGGGGGATTTCGTGACCTCGTTTAGCGGAAAACTGACGACGGAACAGTTGGGCTATCGAATTTGCAGAGTTTAACTCGCTGAGTGCGCAAGATTCCCTATGTTTGTCACCTGTAAGACGAATCTTAGACGCTAATTCGAAAATCTCTGCGATTCTAAGGTGCAAATGTAGTGAACAAGTAGACTGGTTTTTCAACTGTCCTTGCACAAATTCCAAAATGCTATTTAAAATTGCTGTTATTAAGTCACAGAGAATTGTTACACTGTTCGTGGAGGAAAGATCCTGCCAGTCTAGTGAGTCCATAAAGTTGTTAATTAAATTAATATCAGCTTGGTCAAACGCACGATAGGTGCGAATGGTGCTAGCCTTTTTCGTAGAAGCAAGCGGAAGACAAAAACGGATTAAAGTATGGTCACTTGGGAAGAGGTTCTGATTGTAGTCAACGAAAAAGAGGGAAATGTCATTCGTGAAAATTAAATCAAAAGTATGCTAATCCCACGTTGGGGAACAGAATAACTGAGACCAATTTGAATAATTGACGGTATCTAGGACGGGTTGAAATCTGGATGGACGACAGTTCAATGACCAATCAATTTCTGGAAAGTTGAAATCCCCTGCGATATCTTTAGCATCAAAGGCAGACTCCAAAATCAGCCTTAATAGTTCGCAAAGCATTTCATTATCTTCCGACGTCGAGTTAAGGGGACTATAAATGCATCCGATAATCGCCTTTAGACGGGGAGACAGGATAATGGATGCAAAGCAGTAATTGCCCGAGAATGACACAGCATCTAGGTTTAACGAGAAATGCTTAAATATAGCTTTAATATAGAGAAGACAACCGCCGCCACGCTTACTAGGGCGGTCTTGATGGTCTATTATGAGTAAAGCATCAGAAATTAGCGGATGGGTCAACGACACTGTCATGCATATAACATCTGGCTTCAGCTCGAACGCAATAGCTCTAAGTTGAGCCATCTTAGTTAAAACAGATCTTGTATTAAGCAAGATGATAGCTAGTGTAGCTTGAGTTATTGAACTAGGGTTATCTTTATTAAGAAATAAAAATTTGGAGGTGGGTAATCTGATTGGAAGTTTGGAAAAAAGCCATCGACTGGAGCAGGACAATTAACATAATGAAGCTGAGGAGGACAGCTGGAAGCTGCAGGTAAATAGCTCTGTTAGATCGATGGGCCATAGGGATTAGTGCCGTGGTGAGTTTGCTGATAGTAACCGGGAAATTGGGAAAACCAAAACGGGAAAGAGAGGCTGGAGGGCGAGGTAAGTAAACTCTGAAGCTTAAGCTGTGGAAAACCTGGCCAGTATGATAATTGTGATAACTAGGGTAACCTAGATGTTTGTTATTGGCCTGTTGTGTAGGCTTTAATTGTGTTTGGGAAGGCTGCATGCTCGTGGTTGAGTTTCGGATCCCACCCTTTTGACGACCTGAACTGGGTCATTTAATAGACGGTTTGGGAGGACTCTGATCAAGTTTTGAAGCTGTTGGTCTACCTGACGTAGAGGGCTTTTCGGAATTTTTAGGAGGGCTAGCAGAATTACTAGCTATGGCAACTGGGAAAGCATCTAAGTTGGAAGTAGACGGGGATGTATGGTGACTTGAGGGGGATGAGACAGTTGCTGTACTGGGGAGCAGTAATCTAGGTTTGGCAGGAATAAAAGTACATTGCTCGCTAGGCTTCCTAGGGCTACGAGCAGGAACTTGAGCCGGTTGCGGTGAATTTACAATTTTATTAGAAGAACTTGACGGTATTCTCAGCTCCATCGGAGTGTGATCATGGCAGAGGAAATACATTGTATTCCTCAGATATTTGAAAACAAGCTCTTGCTGTTTAAAAATGGCATCTTTTTCAATTGGTGAAAATAGCTTTACAAAAATGGGTGATTTTTTGCTGCGAGATGACAGTCTAATAGCCACTGCTTTTTTATAGTTAAATCCACAGGAGTAGAGGAAATGCATTGCAACGTCCATTGGCCGAATTGATTTCGGAACGATTTTCAGAATAAAATTGTATATCCTTTTTGTCTATCCTGTGACTCACATGCGACCAAGTTAACGATAGAATCTAAAAGTTTGCATTCCTGAGGGGAAACTGCAGAGATATTCCCATCAAATAGCGTCCAAAGGATTAAAAGACCTGACACAAATTTCAACAAAAACTCGTTGCAATTTTTCATTGCCGACAAATCTATTTGCTCGGCAGTCAGATCAGGCTGAATACTGATGTCAGGCTGAAGACTGATATCAGTAATGATGTTTGCCTTTTGCAGACACCGCTTGGGTCTGGAATTCTGTGGCTTCCTACTGAATGAAAGTGTCACCTTTATACTTTTCGAAGCAACAAGAAGAGTAATCACGATAACAATCGTGTATTTAGAATAAACTAACTGTTTAAGCTTATGTTCGTTGCTGAAAGCAAGGCAGATGGTTAACAGAATGCTAGGTAAGCAAGCAAAGACCAAAACAACAAAAGGAATGGAAGCATATTTTTCAAGCGTAAGTACTGGTACTTACCGATAATTTATATTTGAAGACGAAAGACTAATAGTCGTATCTTCTCATAGCTTAATCGATTTATATATGACTTATGACTTAGCTAAAATTTCGAAACCAGCGCTGGACCTTGACCTTCTGGATTCGCGAACTTGATCAATGGCATTTATCACTTCGATATCACTACTGCCCCCGACAAGCCGAGCCCACTGACACATGATAGCAAGAACAACGCAGACAAACGCGAGCACACGCTGTGACCAGACAGCGATGATCGCCAGCCCGGCAATAACCGACGCGTGAACACGGACATGGCAATCACCGTTCGCACGTTTGCGGGAAGTTGTCAACACAGCGGTCTCGAAGTTTATTGAAAAGTCTTCCTAACAAACGGATGAAAAGTGTCAGAAGTTAAAGATTTGCAACTTATAAAGATGAGGCTTGCACATACTGTCTTACCCTTCTTCACAAATTTGCAGACCACGATAATGAGCTCCATAATCTGAAAATGAAGATGGAGGAATTGAAGAAATCTCTTCGCTTCCTCCTTAAAAAGGGCAACATTATCGTACCTGAAGTAGGGAGTAGCCAGCAAAGAAGTGTATTTAGAGAATCCCGGGGCGGAGCATCCACTGAAAAAGATGAACAGACACCGGCAACCTAAGCGGCGAAATTGGTAGCTTCCAACTCAAATCCTCTCGATACTGCGCGAAACATAACTCCCACCAAATAACACGCTCCAATCAGAGAAGGAGATTGTACAACTCCACTTTCTTGTGAAGTCGGTCGGGCACAGAAAGCCAGCATAAAAAAGATAGTCGGTATGCTAAGGCTGCATACTATCACTAAAAAAACATAAATGCGGCAGGGGGGCAGCACGAAGACAGCTCTGAACAAAGCCATCTCGGCTTCCAAAAGAAGCCTATCTCTGGTGATAGTAAGGAAAACCCAAAGTCACAAGCCATTCCTATCGATACCTTGGGGTCTTTTGATGGCAGTAGGGCTGGAAATATATCATGGGTCTCCCTTGCCCACCAAACCTGCAAAGTCGTTCAAGGCTTACCTGAATCAGACGGAACTACTCCGAAGGAAAGGACGGATACGGACGTCGAAAAGTTTCGGGACCTGCTAAAAGACATTCTCAGACAGCGAGAGACAGTAGGAGTTTGTGGAGCTTTCAGGATAGGCAAACAGGTAACTAAACAGTCGGAAACTCTCTAAACTCGACCTTTCAGGATAGTCTTTGATAACAAAAAACACGTGAACTTAGTTCTGTCCCGGAAGACAGCTCTCCGCCACTCACATAAGACGGTGTTTTTTTCAGCCGGACTTCTCTCCAGCAGAACGTTTTAAACGCTGGGAATTGGTGGCGGAACTGCGGGAGAGAAAGAGAGCTGGAGAGAGCAATCTGGCTATCTTCAGGAAACAAATAATACAGAAAACTACCACAGTGCTGTGGAAGCAAATCTGATGACGGCTGTGGTCCAGTTGTATTAGCAAACTCGCGCCTAAACGCATTGGACACTGCAGAGTCTCGCCGGCTGAAATTTCGATAAACTAACACCCAGAGTTTATTTCCGAAGTGTGATGAACTTCGAATACAGGAAGCCGATGGGTACCCTGACGTTATAGCAATTCCAGAAACCTGGCTGTCACAGAGCATCAGTGATTCAGAAGTGCCGCTATGCGGATACCAACTATTTAGCCGAGACCGAGTTGAACGCCAGGGTGGAGGAGTTGCTATGTATGTAACGAACGAAGCCTGAAAGGATTACTTATGGTAAAGAGGCTATTTGGCTGACAATTAAGGCACAAGGGTCGCAGCCCCTGGAAGCCGTGACTGTCTACCGAACACCGCAGACAAACAGTGATGCAGATGCGCGTTTACTGATGTGCATAAAGGAGATAGGAAGTCGACCTGATGTTGTACTCATGGATGACTTCAATGTGCCTAGCATATGTTGGAAAAATTTGCGGGCCAATTGTTCTAAAAACGCCTTTGATCACCATCTGCTAAAAACAACACTTGAGGCCCTTCTCACACAACACGTCCTAGTTTCAACTAGAGCTCGTAGAGGGCAACAAGCTAGTTGTTTAGATCTAGTCTTCACGAAGCAACCCGACACTATAGACGAGGTATGCTGCCTAACTTCACTCGGTCGAAGTGATCATGCCGTACTTTTTTGGAAATATGGTCTTTACCCGTTACCCCCTAAATAAGACGAACCAAGGCCAAATATATTGTGAGGTGACTTCTCACAAATGAGAGTAGAGGCATCACAAATAGACTGGGGTCTTCTTTTCTCTGGGGATGTCACTGAGGACTGAAATACATTAAAGGAATAGTTGTTGCAGCTAATGCGCAGTCATTGTCCACTTTCAGTACCCAAGGTATCTAGCCAACCTCCATGGCCGAACAAAGCAATCAAAACAGAGATCAATAAAAGAAGAAAGCTTTGGAAGACGTTTGCAGCACAAGCCGCAACGAAGATTTTGAACAGTTCAAAATCCAGCGGATCAAGGTACAACAATGGTTTTCAAAGCACGACGGGACTTTAAAGCGATCTACTTCGTCGAGCTGTCAATAATCCAAAGTTGCTATGCAGTTATTTACGGAAAAGCACACGTAACATGAACCCGATTCCTGTTATGCAAACTGATAGTGGCCACGAAATCTCCGACTGTAAAATCAAAGCAGAACATTTTGCTGAGTTCTTTTAGTCTGTCTTCACCATAGAACCTCCCTTCGCCGCAACTGTTGACGAGGTCATGGAAGCATCAAATATTGGGGATATTTTGTTTGAAGAAGAGACGATTTTTCAAGAACGAAAAAGCTTGAATGAATGTAAATCTGCGGGTCCAGATGAAATTGCTGCCCAATTGCTCAAGGAACTTGCTAGAGAGCTAGCTAAACCCTTTTCAATAGTGTGCCAGAAATCGTTTGATACTGGAATACTTCCTCCGGCCTGGATATTAGCGCATATTACACCACTTCACTAAAGCTGTGATCGTGCATCTGCGAATAACTACAGACCCGTGAGTCTGACCTCCATATACTGCAAAGTAATGGAAAAGATCATCAAGAAGCAAGTTATGATATATTGTGAAACTCAGAGAGCATTTTGCAGACCCGCACTACATGCTATAGATATATTTTATGCCAGTTTACTTGCAACTTTAAGGCGTTGGTAAAGCACCTCTAGGGGCCCTTTCAAAAACTGCTAGCCACAGCAGTGCATTTGGTGGCAATGCTCGCAAGTTTATAATGAGGCATAATTAAGCCACTTAAAAATTGGTTCATGTCACTACTTACGAAGCCTTAGAGGTCACCACTAAGAACAGGAATTTAGGGTTTACATCAATACACCGATGCACACAGTTTGCTTTGGCTTTAAAAGATAACCTCTGGGTCATATCAGCTGGTTTCGATTTCTTCCAATTTCAGATAATTGATGGATTGAAAATGTATGTGGACACTGTCAAACACCTTCACAAAATAAGTTTTATTCATGTCAACGAAACCATCTTCCTCAAGTGCGCCAGGCCATTTCTCGGACGAGAGCTGTAGGCTGAAAAGACAAGACTGGCTTTGTCTGAAGACATATTGGAGCTCTGAAAGTAAGTCCTCCTCCTTGAAGATTTGAATGTGCACCCTCTTATCTACAGCCTCCAAAATTTTTCATCATATACGTTTTAAGCTTTGGCAAAATTTTTTTGTTAATGGGGTTTTCGTAGGCTCTTTCATATCCTTTTCTTATATATAAGAGTCATTATTAATAATTTAATTGAATAATCTAAAAAGATAACTTCGTTGCTATCCAGGCCATGCCTACGTACGTTTACGGAAGTTAAGAACAGTGCTGGCTGCAAAATGGAACTGTTGAGGTGCACCGCTGACAATAAGCTCTGACATGTTTTTCACAGTGCACACAGACTGCTATCAGCCTATTACAAATTTGCCTATGGAATATAGAAAATAATATAATATATATGATATAATAATAAATAATAAATTGTATGAATTGGAAAATAGGCACCCTAAGAAGTATAATTAGACAGAGAAAGCACTTCGGGAAACGATTGTTAATTAGGTGAGTTTTCGAAGCTAGAGCCCCGCTTCGTCTTCAGCCGTAGAGAAAAGTGAATGTGCCAAAATGGCTAACAGCTAATATCAAAAGTCCTTGGAGAAATCGATAATGCTGTGGCGTGGCACTTGCGCCAGTACCTTGTTGCCATGCTTTACATCCCCTTTGGATTGTCTTGCGCCTCACCCACTTCTGCTTGAGGCTTCGGTACGATTTTAACTCAGTGTGCCTGTTTATATCGTGCGTCTAAGTGACTAGCTTCGAGGAATTTGCAGCCTTACATGAATGCTCAAGAGTCAGTAACGCGGGTTTCGTCCAATGCAAACTAATCTCTGGTTTCTAAGGTGTGCATGGCGACTTCAGACAGGTGAAATCGCCCTTGTACCGCTGGTTGATGTTCGCGTAGGCGTGTGGACGCTGATCGTCCTGTCTGTCCGCAATGCAGCCACCACAAGGGATCTTGTAAATGTTTTATTTTCTGTCCAAGAAGGCAACCCTATCTTTAGGGTATTTTAGCTGATTTCGTTGAGTATACGTCAATTTGTTCGCGACTTCGATTCGCTGCTTCTTTAGGTGTCTTCTAATGAGTTCGGACGCGTTCTTAATATATGGAAGTGCTCACCATCTTCTTGGATTGGGCGCCTGAGCCTGCTTTCCTTTTGGCTTTGCACTGCTTTAATTATGGTTTCGCTAATAAAACATCGGTTCCTAAAATGCTTTTTATGCATCATACATTGTATATTTAAGGCCAAAGGGTCCCCTTCAGTTCAATTATAGTGCCTTACAGTTACATCAACAGCAGGCTTAAAACAAAAACACAGTTGCAGTACTAAAACGGGAAAACAATGAGGAAATTAAAGACAATTTCAAAAGAACAGAACACCTTAGCAAGTTTTTTGGATCCTTTTTCACTGAGGAACTGCATTTTAATCTGACAGACTTTTCTGCCGAGAGTAATGACAAAATCATGGAGGACCTCCGTTTCACAGAAGAAGATGTAAGGAATGAACTCTTTCCACTCAATAATAAAGAAATTTTATATTTAAGGTCCGTAGGGCCTCGTTATTGCAAACTTAGTGCTGTGGAAAAATAAATACAAATACAACCACATAGGCAGCGGGAGCGTTTAGTAGTGTTCGCAGATTAATTCATTTTCACCAACATATCGTCGTTTAAAAAAGCAGTCAACACTCTTTGAAACGCATGGTGAACTATGGAGGAAGCAGTGAAAAATAAGCTCCTACCATTAAAGCTGGGGCGGAGTTCAGCGAACCCCCGCTTAAAAAAACAAAACGTTGGAGAAAAAAACTGCTTCAACAAAATTAAGGGGGTTGGTTGAGAGGATTAATTGTAGTGCAAATGAGACCTTGCAGTTGATGAGAACGAATGAACGTTGGAAACGCTTCTTGTTATTGGAGAAATCATTTAACAGCAGAGGCTGTCGTTCACCACTGTAACGCCGCCCAACTGCCTTCATGATCAACCATCAGGGAGGTGAGACCGGAGATTGCCATCGTGGAAGACAGGTTCGATGAGAGAGTGAACGGCAGAGATCACCTGATCATCAACGAAATGCCGGAGATGCGACCTTGTAGACTACGGAGTCCAGTGAGGAGCTGGTGAAAATAGCAGAGCCGCCATGAGCATGACTAAAGACCATGAAGCCTATCGTCAGGTTGTAAAACGGAGAATGGAGAAATGGTAATGATGACTGGACAGAGAAGTGGATGAAACATTTTTGCAACCATCACTCAAAAAAGGAAGAAATAGACATGTATGGAACTAAAAAACTTGGTCGAGGAGGTGAAACCAGACATCGTGGCTTTAACAGAAACCTGGCTTTCAAAATATATCGCTGATTCTGAATTATCACTTAGAGGATATCAGCTTTTTAGGAAAGAAAGAACAACTAGGGGAGGAGGGCTTATAGTCTATGTCACTTGCAAGCTCACAGCCACGGCTGAAGTACCGGTTCCAGCACGAGATGTGGAAATGCTAAATATAACTATATCTGCTAAGTACATCAGGCCACTGACGCTTTCGGTGACATACCGCCCGCCAAACCATTCTCATGACCAAGACACTATCCTCATAGCAGAATTGTATAGGGTTAGTGAGTAAAAGACATCCTAATCGTTCGGGACTTTAACGCTCCTGGTGTTGACTGGGAGACATGGACTGCACAGGGTCTTCAAGACAACTTCAATCACAAATTACTACAATGGGCCACAGACAAACTGCTCTGCCAAACCGTCGCGTTTGGAACGCGGGCTAGGGAAGGACAACAGTCGAACTGTCTCGACCTTATCCTTACACGAGAGGAGGAAACTGAGATTGACCTGCAGAATCGACCACCATTAGGGTCAAGCGAACATATTATGCTGTATTTCGAGTATTCGCTGTTCTCCAAACCTAACTCCTCCGACACATGGGAAAGTAACATTTGGAAGGGCGACTACCCACTTATGAGAAGAGAAATGTCAGAGATATCATGGGAAACAGATCTCCAAGGTGGGGCAAATGAACAGTGGATGACCTTAAGCTCGACTTTGAAAAAGACTCTCTGTCTCAACTGTCCCTTCAGAAGAAAGAAAAGTACGAATCGCCCGAAGTGGATGAACTCAATCTTGCAGGCCGCTTTCAAAAAAAGAAACCGCTTCTGGAGACGCTACAGATTAACCGGCTCCGGGAAACACTTATGGGAGTATAAGCAACAACCTAACATTTGTAAAAGAGAAGCTACTAAACTGCGCAAGAAATACGAGTTGAACATATTACACAAGTCGCTGGAACACCCGAAGATCTTGTACGGTTACAGACGAAGCACGAAGAGATCTCAGGAACTGATCCCTGCCCTTAGATCAGCCGATGGACAACTGGTGACCGAAGACCAGATCAAAGCCTCCCTTCTCTCCGATTTCTTTGAATCCGTCTACACCCGAGAACCTACAACTTTTGCTGACGGTCCGTCCGCTCATCGACCGATAACTGCACCCTTACCCTCCTCCTTATTGCCCAAAATAGTGGACCTAGAGTTTTCAAACAACACTGTCAGAGCCGAATTACTCCAACTTAAGCCTGCCAAATCACCTGAGACGAACGAAATTCCTGCACATACACTGAGAGAATTAGCTAACGAACTATGCAAACCCCTGGCTGCCATCTTCCAGAAAACTTTTATCGAAGGCAAACTCCAAGAAGAATGGAAGTGAGCAAACGTCACCCCGATTTATAAGGGAGGTTCGCGACTTGATTGCGCAAATTACCGTCCTGTCAGTCTAACTTGCATCGTGTGCAAAGTAATGGAGCGCATTATAAAGGAGCATTAAATGTATTTCCTCGAAAGGAACAAAATACTATGTGATGGACAGCACGGCTTTCGCCCAGGACGCTCTTGCCTCACGAGTGCTCTTTACTCACAGGAGAAGTGGTCAAAGGCCGCTGATAAAGGCTATTCAATTGATGTTATATTCTTCGACTTCAAAAAAGCCTTCGATAGTGTACCACACAGGCTTCTTCTGCAGAAGATTTGGGATGTAAGCTTCAAAGAAAAATATAAAAATGGATAATAAGTTTCTTGTTCCTCAGAGAACAGAGGGTCGTTGTCGGAAAATCAACCTCAGAATGGACAATGGTCGAGAGTGGTGTACCACAAGGCTCAGTTTTGGGTCCGCTGCTTTTCCTGATTTCCGGCGTTTTTGACGGCGCCAAAGATGTGCTTTACAAATAAACCTTATTACGTAAACGACTGTCTCAATGAGCTTGATTGCGCAGCTGTCATGTTTGCGGATGACATAAAAATATGGGCTAACATTAGGTGCGCCGGCGACGCAAAGAGATTACAGTTGAACATCGATAAACTGGTTATCTGGTCATCCACGTTGCTTCTTTATTTTAATGTATCCAAGTGTCTTCTTCTACACATAAGTGCGGGGCGAAAAGTGCCACCGAAACACAGTTATTGTATCAATGGTACCGCATTAAACGAGGTTGAGACACACAAAGATCTGGGTATTTGGACAACCGCGAACTTGATGCAAACAGAGCACTGTAAAAAGTCCGTCCAGAAGGCAACTAGTACCCTGCACTGTATCAGACGAGCGTTCAAAATCTTTCCACCTGAACTCTTCCGAAAAATATTTGGCACCTTTGTGAGACCACATCTTGAATACGGAATGCCAGTTTGGACACCGTGGTTGAAGAAAGATGTGGAGCTTCTTGAACAAGTGCAACGCAGGGCGACAAAGATGGTCGACGGTCTCAGGGACATACCATAATAGGAGAGATTGATAAAACTTGACCTTTTTCCTTTGTATTACAGGAACATTCAGTGCAGCCTACTCTGGACATTCCGGATAATCCGGGGCCACATTTCCTCCCTAAAATTGGAGGATTTTTTCCAATTAGCCACCACTTCTCACCTGCGTGGCCATCCTTACAAGGTCACAAACGAAAGCACCCGATTAGACCTCCGAAAATATTTCTTCAGTCAACGCGTGGTCCGGCCTTGGAACTTGCTACCAAGCGAGACGGTTTCCGCGGACACAATTGCGGAATTAAAAAGAAGACTTGATGTGATTTTATTTGACAAAAGGCGACTTTTACTTCACGATTTCCTACTGCCAGCACTGTGAACAATTTTTCTGGCTTTAGACCGTTATTATTCTTTTCCATGAAAATTCACTCGAAATTCTGTTACGACAGTTTTTCTCCTAAAAACCAAAAATGACATTCCATTTTGAATTATGAGCCAGCCTAAGGAGTTTTTTCACTGTCTGCTATTCTTCGTCAGTTACACTGCTGGCTCGTGTAAACTGCGTGTGAGTTTATTACTTGAAACAAGCGAGTAGTCGTTTGAAACTGTGTCAACGACTTCTTTAGAATGTTCGGCTTTGCCGTTGCATTTCTTAAATCCTATATACCAAGAGGGAGTTCAAAGGCGTTTGCCTATATTTCCTTTAATAAATTTGACTTTACTTGACTTGACATCATTTGTGCTCCCCCCGACTGCATATTAACTGTAAGAATAACCTTGTTTGCGTTACATTAATAGGGTCCTCAAGGGCATTTCTTGCCTGTTACCCTTAAAATATCCATAAACAAAATTTGATTTAAACATTACCACCTCAGATACTAGGGGGACCCTTTTCAAAGGAGACGGATAACAAGTACTTTATACCTTCCGAAATTAAGTGTTTACGTAATTTGACTTTGAAAACTGCTAAGTTAGACGACAGCCTAATTTCGAGGGGAGTTCTATTCCAGAGGAAGGCATATTGGGAGGCAAAGAAATGAGAATGGTTCGAAGGTTTGCAATAATCCTGGAGGAACAACGAGTGGCATAAGGTCTATCTTCGGGAATGAGAGCGCTGATTTGTGGAAGGTTAGGGATAGAGTTAACGCGAAAGAGAAACCAGGGGCCCGCTTCGTGTTTTCTGACCCAAAATCATAATAATAATAAAAATGATATAATAATAGTAGTAGTAATAATAATAATAGTAATCATAATAATAATAAGGTTTATTTGTAAAGCACATCATTGGCGCCATCAAAAACCCCGAAAGGCAGGAAAAAACATAACCCAAACCCTTTCTTTCACAGTGACTATTGTATTTGTTTTGTTCTTTTGCTAGGTCAATAATGTGCGAAATAAGGAGTGTGTTTTAAGTGACAAAACCTGACTTCTAGGAAACAAAGCTAGAAAAACATGAAAGTAAATAGCTTTACTTTGTACGTGTTACGGTTTTATAGTAAGAATACTTGGGGTCTGGAAAAACTGTCATGTACTTTAACTGAGGTATACTTACCCGCGGTCAGTTTGAAGGTGAAAAATGTAACGGTCGCCATCTTGCTTGTGCATGTCTTAGGCACCTCCCTGGTAAAAGCTTGATTACCTCTTTTATTCTTTAGGTCTGCCCCCTCTTCCGCTTCAACGTCGCTGATTCTCCCCCTCGACTCCGTTATTGGAACACATCAGTGTGTTGCCTTTTCCAATCATTCTCCCAATAAAGTCTTTACTTCGTCTATCGTGTTCTGCTCCGTGGTGTGTTGCGAACCTCTTCTAGAGAAGCATACCTTCCAGGAGTAACGAATCCCTACAGGTCGCGGACTAGACAGGAGTATTACAAAGTGGTGGCAGCGATGCCCGGATCGAATGCTCCCGACCGCGAACCCACCCCACCCCCTTAACCCCCGAAAATTGGCAGAGATTACCCTCAATCGCCGATTTCCCTTCCTGACCTAACCGCACATAATTTCGGACATTCCCGTTATGTACAAGAGCGCCCCGCATACAAACCGGATCCCATACCCACATTGGTTTACATTACACCGCAGCCCATCCAACCACCGGTGCTGCGAGAGAACGACGATTTTCCGCAGTGGGTGTCGATGGCACAACCCTACATGGACGCAACACCCGCAGCGTTCAAAAAGGCTACCCTCAAATCCCTTCTCAGCCCGGAACTGCGGTACAAGGTGGATGGCATGGCTTCGTCCCCATACTGCGATTTCCAAGATTATTATGCGGCCCTACAACGGATTGCTCAGGGCGAATCCAGCGTTGCGGCCGACCAGCAACGGTTTTTTGCGAGAAACCAACTGGAAGGGGAAAGGTTTCTGGACTTCTATATAGCCCTTAAACATTTAGGCTTCCGCGCCTTCCCTCCCCATGGTTATGAGGACATGACGTTCAATCGTCTGATCAGCGGGATCTGCGACCGGGAACTTGCACTAATTTTCACGATTCACCCACCCGCGGACGCAGAGGAGGCTCTCAAGTTGGATGCGACACGGCGCACCCATTTCCCCTTGGCCTTGGAACAACGCAGCGCCATGCCGGCGAATACGTGGGGCGAACCGCCAGTTGTACAGGCCCCAGTACGACCACCCTACGCCAACCCCACCTTCCACAGGCAAATGCAGAGACGTCCAGCCAGTCAGCAGAACAGAAATTGCTTCTACTGTGCTCAGTACGGCAGACCAGCCAGAACCTGCGGACACAATCCAAGCAAGCGACCTTTAACCCTTGCCATGTTATTTACTGTGTCTCCCAACTTTAAACCATTAACAGTTGTTGTTAAGGTAGGGGATAGGAGAGTCAGGTCAACATTGTCGAAGACTCCACAGCCCCACCCGTCAACCCCTCTTCAATTGAAGAAATAATACCAGACAGCATTCCTTTTGCCGATCTTTGATCCCACTACCACGCTTTGGTGCCGTTTAGCTCCGGTTTCACATAGGCAGACCAGGCTATCGGACGGACCAACCGCGTGGAGCACCGAATAAACACCGGCACAGTTCCGCCGCAACACCTCTCGCCCCGACGAATACCGTTTCACTTCAGGTCCGAACTGGATAACTTGGTGGAGAACATGCTCTCACAAGAGATTATGCAACCTTCCTCTTCCCCATGGGCAGTGCCGGTAGCTCTGGTTAAGAAGAAAGATAATTCTATGCGGCTCTGCGTCGACTACAAGCGACTGAATGCAGTCACCATCAGAGACTCTTTTCCCCTGCCTCACATGGACGATCTCCTAGCATCTATGTCCGGGAAGAAATTCTTCACAACCCTTGATCTGTTTTCAAGCTATTGGCAGACTGAAGTACGCCCGGAAGATCGAGCCATGACCGCCTTTACCCCAATCTCAGGACTATTTGAGTTCAACATATCACCCATGGGTTTGGCTAACGCGGCAGCGACTTGTCAACGGCTCATGCAAAAATACTGCAAAACATATACCCATCTAAGTGCCTCATGAACTTGGACGACGTTATAGTACTGGGAGCCACCGTACCCGAACTTCTGGAGAATCTGTCAGAGATATTGACGAGATACCAAGAAGCCGGATTGACTCTCAACCCCAAGAAGTGTAAGTTCCTTCAAACAGAAATTCGATTCCTCGGACACATCGTTAGTAGCCAAGGCCTCACGACCGACCCTGACAAGGTCCAGGCCGTGACGGAATGGCCACAGCCAGCAACGGGATACGAAGTCCGCTCATTCCTTGGCTTGGCAGGCTACTACAGGGCCTTCATTCCGTCATATGCCCGCATCGCTTTCCCTCTCACCAGGCTCATGGAGAAGACGCGGCCATTCCTGTGGACAACCCAGTGTGAAACCGCTTTCAAACACCTAAAGGAAGCTCTCACAACCGCACCCATCCTCACGTTCCCGGACCTAAGCAACAACAGTACCCCGTTCATACTGGACACAGACGCCAGTGCCCACGCGATCGGCGGAGTGCTATCCCAAACAGATGCCGAAGGTAGAGAACATGTTATCCAATACGGCAGTCGTACCCTCGATACACATGAACGCAATTATAGTGCCACACGTCGAGAGATGTTGGCTCTGGTCAACTTTACCAAGAAATTTGCGGTGTTCCTGAAAGGCAAACCGTTTACCATCAGGATGGATCATTCAGCCCTTCAGAGGCTAGACAGTTTCCATGAACCCGAAGGACAAATAGCGCGGTGGCAGGAAATGATGGCGGACTTCGAATATAACGTCGTACACCGCCCTGGGAAACAACACCTCAATGCCGATGCGTTATCACGCATTCCCATGCGTGAACCCCACAGCTGCGCAGAGTGTCAGGATCTCGACTTAAACGTCCTGACAATGACCACCACGGCCGTAAACTGGGCCAACCTCCAGGCCAACGACCCAGATGTAGGCCTCATCCACGACAGATTCGCCCGAGGATCCATCAAACCCTCGAAAAACCAGATGTTCGGGGAAAGCCGCGAAGCACACGCCCTGTGGGCATTTTGGCCTAATCTGTCCATGAGAGAACACATACTTTATTTCCAATACGACCCTGAATCCCAAATCCGCCTCGTCCTTCCTCCAGCTCATACACGCAGCGTTCTACGGGAACTACACCGGGAACTGGCCAACGCGGGGCAAGGAAAACTAGAGAAGGCGGCACGACGGAGATTCTGGACGCCCAATCTTCGACGGGATGTATCCATTGTATGTCAGGAATGTGATGTCTGCGCACAATGTAAACACCCCACACATAATCTAAGAGGACCCCTTCAACCAATTACCACCGGGTACCCGAATCAACGCCTCGGAGTTGACATCGTTGGGCCCTTCCCAGAATCTCTGGAGCATAACCGATATCTCTTGGTGATGGTGGATTTTTTTACTAAATGGGCAGAAGCGGCTCCCCTGAAGGATCAAACGGCTGCCACGGTTGCAGATGCTATCATGTGCACATGGGTGGCACGCTTCGGAGTTCCCGATAGCCTCCACGCAGACCAGGGTTCTAACTTTGAAAGCCAATTAGTACAAGAACTCTGTAATAAACTCGGTATCCAGAAAACGAGGACCACTGCATACCACCCCCAAGGCAACGGGCAAACAGAAAGGACGAATAAATCTATTCTGTCCCTACTACGCACATTCATAACCTCGGTTAACAAAGACATCTGGGATACTCTTATTCCTCATTGCCTCCTCTCCTACCGCAGCACGGTACACAAATCCACGGGATTCACACCAGCTATGCTAACTTATGGACGAGAACTCCAATTGCCCTTGGACGCCTACCTGCCTAGCACTCGACGTGAATTTCCCACCCCACCAACATATGCCACGCAAGTTATTGAACTCTATCAAGAGTGTCAACGGCTGGCCCGTACGCACCTACAACCAGCCCAACAGTCACAAGCCCGGTTCTACGACCGCCAGCAACACGGGTCGCCGTTCCAACCGGATGATACTGTGTGGCTACATAAAGCCAATCCCTCTCTAGGACAGTCAAGCAAGTTCCACAATCCTTGGCTGGGCCCGTTTTCCGTGATACAATGTTTACCCAACAATGTATATAGGATTCGCGGACCGGACAGTCCAACTACACTATTGGTCCACTTTAATAGGCTTAAGGCGGGCAACCCCCCCGACCCACCACCTGTAATCCCCAGTGAGGACATTCCTGTTGACAATACCGTCGAAATTTTTTCTTCCAACCACTGAGGACAGTGGCTTTTTCGGAAAGGGAGGCTTTGTAACGGTCGCCATCTTGCTTGTGCATGTCTTAGGCACCTCCCTGGTAAAAGCTTGATTACCTCTTTTATTCTTTAGGTCTGCCCCCTCTTCCGCTTCAACGTCGCTGATTCTCCCCCTCGACTCCGTTATTGGAACACATCAGTGTGTTGCCTTTTCCAATCATTCTCCCAATAAAGTCTTTACTTCGTCTATCGTGTTCTGCTCCGTGGTGTGTTGCGAACCTCTTCTAGAGAAGCATACCTTCCAGGAGTAACGAATCCCTACAGGTCGCGGACTAGACAGGAGTATTACAAAAAATCAGCTGAGTACATCGCATCTTAATTCACTTCTGGACTCAAATGCATTTGAAAGCAACCTCACGAATTTACCTCAGATTGTGTCTCTGGTGCATTTAGTATCAACAGAAGTTTCAGATAGATCAAAACGTAGCTGTAATATAATCTTCTGCAACTTTCCTCAAACGAGTAATCCTATGGTAGCAATACAAAACGTTTTTCAACAATGTGGGATAAGTATAGGCATAGTGTCTATCAAAAGACTAAATTCGCGAAGTAAAAACAAACCGATTTTGCTTACATGTTCTTCCCACGCCGAAGTTCAAATGCTACGGCAAAACTCTGAAATAAATAGGAGTTTCCGGAGCTTTAAAGCATATATAGGCCCTGACTTGACCCCAATGCAGCGCAGACAAGTTTTTCACAAAGACAAAGGGCGTAAACAAAGTCAGCCGCATATAGTCGTAGAGGACGGAAACACTCCACAAAATGCTACTTCAGAGGAACAATTAACGAGTTTCTCCTCATCTGGGAAGGAAAACGAAAACTATCAACGTAGCATCAGCTTAGATGACTTGAGAGCGACTTCTTCTAATTATAATAATGACAAACCGAAAGCAAATAATAAACCTGCCGAAGCAATTAAGGGAAAGAATAAGGTTCAAACAAAAAGACCCCGAAATAGTACAATCCCATTAGACATGACCAACACTTATCCTGAATCTAATCAAGATACACTGATAAATAACAACACACGTCTCAACATGTCCATAAATAGCAATACCAGTCCTAACTCAACGAACCAAAGTAGTAAACCAGTGTTAGATTATCTCCCCCGAACAACCCAGAATAGACCACCAGTCCCAAACAGAATTTCATATCAAAAAGAATATCCGTATTTAAATGCACACCCTAAAATGACACCTCACCCCTTCTCTCAACCCATGCATCCTAGCCCATGCACAAGACGACCACCGCACACCTAACCCTTTCAATATAACACACACAATCAAATCCCACCTCGCACAACACCATACCCTCCGATAGTTACACAATGCCATCGAATTCCACCACTCTTATCACCAATTTTTCCCAATAATGCACAATTCGCCAAAAATAGTCCAACATCGCCACATTATCCACCAATCACACAATTTCCGCACATGAGCCCTCAACACAATCAACCAAGTAATAGGAATCCATTTTTTCACAACAGATTCCAGCTTTTGTATCCGACACAATAAGTGTTGCTCTCATTAATGCTAGATCGATAGTAAACAAAGTTCCACGACTTAGGACTTTTATTGACACACACAATCCCGATATAGTCTTGTTAACAGAAACATGGGTAAACGAATCAACCTCCAATGCTTCACTTTTTATAGCAAACTACACCTTCTATAGACAGGACCGTGCTAATAAACGAGGAGGAGGTTGTATGATCTACATTAGATCTACCATAGAACAGAGTGGCTTTGAGGTTCTTCAGGAGACGTTCAATGGCGAAGCATGCTTCGCTATAATAACATCCAAGACCCTTAAAAGCATTCTAATTGGATGTTTGTACACCCCTCTGGAATATAGTAATGATGACACTGGTCTTAAAAATCTACTTGATATTCTATCAAATATTCAAACCGAATATGAGATAATTGCAGGAGACTTAAACCGTCCAGAAATGAACTGGACAGAACTATCAGCCCCATCCAGACATGATGAATTATTATCATCAATTGTGTTTCACAACTGGACGCAAATAATAAGCAAACCAACCAGAGGAAACAATATACTCAATGTTATTCTCACCAATGATATCTGGCCCTTATATACGCACTATGACAGCTCAACCTTTGATAGTGATCACAAGACAATAATAGCAGTGCTCCCTCTTAACATTAAAATAAGACCTGATCCTAGTTACACTTCTATAAACCCCAAAAATTTTGACATCGAATCTATGAATAACTTCATTAGGTCATTGGATTGGAGCTCTTTCCTCCTAACAGCATCCCCTCTAGAAGCTGTAAACATATTATATGCCACCCTTAATTTAGTTCGAGATACCCTAATTGACGAGAGATCCCCATGTAAGAAATCACTTATCCCAAACTTCCTTTCCAAACGGCTAAAAAAACTTAAAAAAACAACTCCACGACCCATGTATTATTTATCTATCTACGCTCAGACGCATTAAAGAGATTCACGATTTAGCCCAGAACATTGAAACAATTAAGACGATAGCAGCAGAACATCGGGCAATGGAGTCCCCAGAAGGGACAGCCCAAATCTTCAGGAAACAAATAAATAATCACCAAAAACAAGGCCCCCAAATCATGCTTGATGACCAAGGAATAGTAATAACAAATGACAACCAAATAGCATATCTTTTCAACGAGTATTTCTCAAACAACTATTCAGTCGAGGAAGAACCAATCCCAACAGAAATGACGGAACTAGTATTAAAAGAGATATTGTTTAACGAAGAAACTGTGAATAAAGCTATCCGCCAACTGTCCAATTCCACATCATATGGAACGGATAGAATCCCTCCTTACATACTGAGACATATGACAGATGCCCCAATACTTCTGTCTAACCTTTTCTCGTTACTGCAGTCAAATGGTACTTATCCAGAAATCTGGAAAAAATCATGCATCACCCCAATTTAGAAAAACGGAAATCGATCTCATGCCCAAAATTATCGTGGTGTTCACCGAACATCGGTTTTAGCAAAAATCTTAGAAAAAAAAGTGTATAACCAAATGTTAGACCATCTGACGAATGTAAATCTCATACCTCCCTCTCAACATGCCTTTTTACCTAAAAAGTCATGTCAGTCCTGCCATCTCACTTTCTTGGAATTCGTCTCCAGAAATCGAGATGATGGGAACACGGTAGCTACAATTTACTTTGATCTAAAAAAAGCCTTTGACAAAGTTCTTCAGCCTGACATCAGTATTCAGCCTGATCTGACTGCCGAGCAAATAGATTTGTCGGCAATGAAAAATTGCAACGAGTTTTTGTTGAAATTTGTGTCAGGTCTTTTAATCCTTTGGACGCTATTTGATGGGAATATCTCTGCAGTTTCCCCTCAGGAATGCAAACTTTTAGATTCTATCGTTAACTTGGTCGCATGTGAGTCACAGGATACACAAAAAGGACATACAATTTTATTCTGAAAATCGTTCCAAAATCAATTCGGCCAATGGACGTTGCAATGCATTTACTCTACTCCTGTGGATTTAACTATAAAATAGCAGAGGCTATTAGACTCTCATCTCGCAACAAAAAATCACCCATTTTTGTAAAGCTATTTTCACCCATTGAAATAGTTGCCATTTTTAAAGAGCAAGAGCTTGTTTTCAAATATCTGAGGAATACAATGTATTTCTTCTGTCATGATCGCACTCCAATGGAGCCCAGAATACCATCAAGTTCTTCGAATAAAATTTTTAATTCACTGCAACCGGCTCAAGTTCCTGCTCGTAGCCCTAGGAAGCCCAGCGAGCCATGTACTTTTATTCCTGCCAATACTAGATTACTGCTCCCCAGTACAGCAATTGTCTCATCCTCCTCAAGTCACCATACATCCCCGTCTACTTCCAACTTAAATGCTTCCCCAGTTGCCATGGCTAGTTATTCTGGTAGCCCTCCTAGAAATTCCGAAAAGCCCTCTACGTCAGGTAGACCAACAGCTTTGATAATCGATCAGAGTCCTCCCAAAACTTCTATTAAATCACCCAATTAAGGTCGTCAAAAGGGTGGGATCCGAAACTCAACCACGAGCATGCAGCCTTCCCAAACACAATTAAAGCCTTTACAACAGGAAGCTAACAAACATATAGGCTACCCTACTTACCACAAGTTTCATACTGGGCCAGGCTTTCCACCGCTTAATCCTCATAGTTACCTTACCTCGCCCTCCAGCCTTTCTTTCTCGTCTTTTCCGTCTTGGTTTTCCCAATTTCCTGGTAACTATCAGCAAAATCACCACGGCACTAATCCCTATGGCCCATCGATCTAACAGAGCTATCTACCTGCAGCTTTAAGCTATCCCCCTCAGCTTCATTATGTTAATTGTCCTGCTCCAGTCGATGGCTTTTCTCCAAACTTCCAATCAGATAACTCACCTACACATTTTTATTATTAATTAAAGATAACCCTAGTTCGATTACTAAAGCTATACAAGATATCATCCTGCTTAATGCAAGATCTGTTTTAAATAAGATGGCTCAACTTAGAGCTCTCGCGTTTGAGCTGAAGCCAGATGTTATATGCATTACAGAGTCGTGGACCCATCCACTAATTTCTGATGCTTTACTCATAATAGACAAGTATGATTTCTACCGTCAAGACCGCCCTAATAAACGTGGTGGTGGTTGTCTTCTCTATATTAAAGCAATTTTTAAGCATTTCCCGTTCAACCTAGATGCTGAGTCATTCTCGGGCAATTACTGCTTTGCATCCATTATCCTGTCTCCCCGTCAAAAGGCGATTATTGGATGCATTTATAGTCCACCTAACTCATCATCGGAAGATGATGACAAGCTTTGCGAAATATTAAGGCCGATTTGGGAGTCCGCCTTTGATGCTAAAGTTATCGCAGGGGATTTCAAATTTCCCGAAATTGATTGGTCATTGAACTGTTGTCCATCCACATTTCAGCCCTTCCTAGATAACATAAATTTTTCAAACTGGTCTCAGTTGGTCTGTTCCCCAACAAGGGATCAGCATATTTTAGATTTAATTTTTACGAATGACATTTTCCCCCTTTTTCGTTGACTTTAATCAGAATTTCTTCCCAAGTGACCATACTTTGATCCATTGTTGCATTCCGCTTGCTTCAACGAAAAAGGCAAGCAACACTCGTACCTACCGTGCGTTTGACCTAGCTGATATTAATTTAATTAACAACTTTATGGACTCACTAGACTGGCAGGAGCTTTCCTCCACGAACAGTGTAACAATTCTCAGTGACTTAATGATGGCAATTTCAAATAGCATTTTGGAATTCGTGCCGATCAAAATTGTTAAGCCTTATACTTCGGACCCCACCGTTCCACATTTTCTTATGTCTAGACTGAAGAAATTGCAAAGACAGTTGAAAGACCAGTCTACTAGTTCATTATCTGTGCACCTTAGAATCGCAGATATTTTCAAATTAGCGTTTAATATTCGTCTTGCACGTGACAAACAAAGGGAATCTTGCGCACTCAGCGAGTTAAACTCTGCAAAATCGATTGCCCAAATGTTCCGCCGTCAGTCCTTCGCTAAACGAGGTCAAGAAATCCCCCCTTTACTGAATGAAAATAAAAACGCTGTGCAAGATGAGTCTGAGAAGGCTGAACTGTTCAATGCGTTCTTTGCAAAACACCTTACGACGGAATGTGAACCGGTCCCGTCGTTTCAGCCATGCTCAGTCAATACCATCAGTACCATAGATTTCTCCATAGAAGTAATTCGTAAGCACATTATCCGTCTAAAAAACTCGCACTCCTCGGAAACTGACGGCCTTCAAATTCACTTGTCAAGAGAGCATTCAGCTTCCACCGATTGCTAAGTTATCTATTCTCAGCTTATCTTCTAAACAGTTTCTTTCCTGACTCATGGAAGACATCTATTATTCTTCCAGTATTCAAGTCAGGATCTCGTTCGGACGTAAATAACTACCGAGGTGTTCATAAAACCTCGGCCCTAGCCAAACTTCTGGAAAAGATCATTTTCAATCAAATTCTCGATTTTTCTATAGAAAGTAAACTATTAAGTGCCTCACAGCATGGATTTCTAAATGGACGATCATGCGAAACCTGCCATTTGGCATTCCTAAACCTGGTTACTTCACTTCGTAATGAACAGCAATCAGTCATCGTGATTTACTGTAACCTTAGTAAAGCTTTTAACAAGGTGCCTCATAAGCGCCTTTTAGTGAAACTGGAAGCCCTAGGCATCAGGCCCCCCTCCTCGATTTCATTGCGTCCTACCTGTCTAACCGCAGCCAGAAGGTCTTAGTAGGCAAAAGCTACTCGATGCTTCAGCCAATCACGAGTGGTGTATTACAAGGCACGGTTTTAGGTCCCCTCCTTTTCATTCTTTACATCAATGAAATTTCAACAGTGTTAAATAATTAGGGAAATTTCATTTAAAATAATAATAATATGTTTATCATGCCAGTTTACAGGCAATTGTAAAGAGTTGGTAATGCACCACTTGGGCGCCTTCCAACACCTCGAAGACCGGAAAAAACCTAAAACAAACTCCCTATGTTGCGGCCAGTATTGATTTTGTTTTAGTTTTTTTGTTTTGTCAATACTGGGCGAGATAGGGAGTTTGTTTCAAGTGAAAAAAACCTGCCTTCAAAGGTATGATACAAACGGAATAAATGTACAGTTGTTAGCTGAGTTGACTCATCAGCAGGAGAACTGTTTCATATCGTTTAAAAACATTAGTTCCAGACGGAGAGGGTTGGCACAAGAACACAGTGTTCTCAGTCTTCCTTCAATGGTTGTCGGCAAAGGTTGCGCGCTATCGGCTGAAGGGTTAGCAGACTGCGGGCTGCTGCTTCAGCAGCATTATCTTCAGCATGAAGCCTGGCGGGGTTAAAAGTCCACGAACGCCATCAGAGTGAAAGAGAGATTCCACCGAGCCAGCACCTTACATTCGTGAAAGTTGTCCTGAATGTAGAAAACAAGTTATAGCTCTCTTAAACATAGGGTAGTTTTGCTGAGTTTTAATATTTTGGGGCAGCTTATTTCAGATTGATATGGCATTTACTGAAAAGAATTGCTGGTGCTTACTTGTACGTGCCATAGGAAGAAATTAAAATACGTCTCGATGACTGGCACGTCGAGAGTGCTCAAGCTGCCTTATTGTACTAAGAGGATTAAAGGTTTGACCATTCAAAAGTTTAAACAGTAATAAAGACCCTTCTGCAATTGACAACGCCATAGGGGATCCAGTTTTATAAGTTCGCACCTTTGTTGGTAGGTTAAGTTACGGTGTTTTGCAGTGAAAATTCTTCTAGTGAAGAAGTGCTGCACCGATTCTATTTTCTTCCGTTCACTAGTGCGCAGAAGACTGAGTAAGGGTGAACAGTATTCAAGACTAGGTCTCACGTACATATTATAAAGGCTAGTTCTAACATTGATAGTCTTAAAATTTCTAAGGATAAATCCGGTGGTTCGGCGTGCTTTCGAGACTATCAGGTCACCGTGCTCTGACAAATTGAGCCTATTAGAGAAGGATATGCCCAAATCTTTGATAACTCCTGGGACATTTAGTTCATGGCCGTCAATGCTTAATTCTGGTTGATGATCGTCACCAACAACCATTAGGGAACATTTGTGCCCTGAACGGGTAAGGCGCCATGTGCAACACCACTGGGCGAAGGCCTGAAGATCCTTTCTTATCAGCTCGAGCACGATGTTGCAATCTGCCGGTTTATATCGATAAGCGACTTTTAAATCATCAGCGTACATGAAGGGTCTGCCATACTGAAAACAATCTGAAACGTCGTTGACAAACAGGCAAAATAGGAGCGGACCCAGTACACTACCCTGTATAACTCCACTCCTCACATGCGTGGGGTTGGAGATAACATTCGAAATTTTTACTCGTTGTGTGCGAGCATCCAAATAGGAAGATATGAAGTTCAGAGGCTTGCTACCTATGCCGAAAGAGGCCAGTTTCAGAAGGAGGAGTTTATGATCGACCCGATCAAAGGCCTTAGTTAAATCAAAATAGACGCTATAAGTGGCAAAACCGCTGTCTCTAGATTGCAGCACATAATCAAAGAAAGAGAGCTGGCAGGTGTCACAAGATCGTTTCTCGAGAAGCGTATGCTGATGACCTTAAGTTTAATTACTCATTTTCTAAGGACATGGCCAGTACTTGTGTTGATAAAGTTAACGCAGAATTGCGCACTCTCAAGTTGGAGCGCTACATAGCAGAAGGAGTTTTCGCCATCAAAATGTAGTTTCTTGAGTTTTGGTCACGCAAGGCTTCTTGGACCCATTATCTTCCCAAATAGGCCACTGTTAGAAAGATCTACGGTAAAGGATTTGGGTCTTCCTTACACGAATAAGCTTGCATTATCACCTCCTGCAGATCGAATTTCTGCTAAGGCCGCACAGATATGTGAGTCTGTATCGCATAACTTTTTCCTTCCAGAAATGAAGTTCAAACTATACCGCATGTTTGTTCTTTCTATACTAGAATACTGCTGTCCACTTTTTGGTCTCATGACCCAGCATAACCGTTGTAAGATTGAAAAGGTTCAGCGAATTTTCACTCGTAAAATATTTTCTGTTTCTGGGTCTGGTATGTGTTACACAGAAAGATGTCAATTAACATACATTAAATTTCTTTGGATAAGAAGACTCGAAGCTGGTCTATGCTTTCTGTTTCGCGTTAACAATAGTCCTCATCTCCCAAAAATTAACGCTCTCCTTCCAGTTGACCGACCTTACGCCACTCGTAACTCTTCCATGATAATTTTACCACCTCATAGCTCCACATCTAACCGTTCTCGCTTTTTTACCTCCAAATATGCTTTTATTTGGAACAACCTTCCTCTCGATATTAGAAGGTCTTCTACACTGTCGATTTTTAAAGGCAAATTATATAAGCATTTAAATTTAGAAGAAATAAAGTCGTTTCTGTCTGTTTACCTGTCTAAACACACAAGTTTTATATTTTGAAAAGGGTCGTACTGGCTTTTTGAAGATCTTCCCAGGATACTAAAATTGTTTCTAAATATGTTAGCATTTCCCTCTGCAGAGTAAACCATCACTTCCAAGGGCTGCGATTTCTTCTCCTTTTTTGCATCCTTCCCTGTGGTCTTCGAGATTGGCTCTGGAATCTTGTGGGTCGCAACTCGATGATGTTGCCTTGACTTCTACTGCCTTTTCCTGCCTTTCGGATGATCCCTTCTTAACTCAACGATATATTATTTTTTCCCATGACCATAAACGTCCCGAACCCTCAACATCAGGTCCCAAACTAACCATAGCAAACCCTTTTACCTATTAAGGCAGTTTTTTCTCCTAAAGTTTTTTTGAACTCGGTGTCCCGCTGAACTCTTCCACCGATCTAGGAGTTTATTTTATTGCCGATGACAATTATTTTATAAGAGTTCACTGCTGATCATCATTATTTTTATTTTCACGATAGCACTAAGTTTGTAACGACAGGGCGCCTTGGGCCTAAAATATACAAATTATTATTATTATTCGTGTTCTCTCAGAATCACCCTTAAACATTAGTAAAATAGGCAAAACAATGGCAAATATTATAACAAATATTATAGGCAATAAAAAGGAAAAATATTATTCAACAGCAGGCAAATACAGTGATTTATAGAGTGATATATAGCTCGCGTGATTGACAGCTCGCGCGCGCACGCCATTCACGTCAAAAAATGTCGCGAATACGCGCGCTTACGCACCTTAAGAGCGCAAACCAATCGGACTTCAGATTGCGTAATTTTGTAACCAATTAGATCGCAGCATTGCCAACGACTAGAAATAGTCACTTATAGTCGGCTAATAGTCGAATAGTTGCTACTAGGGAAAGACACTTGGCCTTTAGTTTGTCGAACATCTAAGTGAGATTGAGCTTAACATTATAAGTATTTATACTTCCGATATATTATAAGAGAAAATTGTTTTCTTTCATAGTAATTTTTTATTAACATTGACATGTTCGTTGAAGAAAATTGGAATAGATAAATTGTTCTTAGTTTTTGGTTTTGTTTTTATTTTTAAGGATTAGAAAAGGAGGCAAGGCACAATTTTGCTGAAGCTTTGATTTGATCAGTGGTGGAAACCATCGACTGGAAAGCCTCCAAGAGTGGCCAGTTTTCTCACAAATGTGTGGGAACTCTCCTGGACCGTTACATCCCTTTTGGTCCGAATTGGACGTCAAAGAACTGGTTAGCATAGTGTCCTATTTTGTTCAGAAATATATGCGTCATGTCATTTGAGAAGAACTGCTTGTTCTTTCTTCTAAATTCGGCTAAACTGTGGCTTTTGCGAATATCATTGGAAAGGGCATTCCATATGATCGCATATCTTATGGTGTAGAAATTTGATCGCTGGGCCGTCCTAGCTTTAGCGTTATGAATTGTATGCAGGTTGTTTCTAGTGGGACAGGAACCATTTTGATTTAATAACATATTATTGCTAAGGATGTTCTGATTATGTGTCACTTTAAATAGGAAAGTAAAACCATTTTCGAGTCATCTTTGCCAGAGGGGTTTAAGACCATATCTATCGTACATTATTGAATAGGAGTCTCGGGAGTCATCGCGTTTACACAGAACTCTGGTAAACCTTCGCTGGATTTTTTCTAGTTTCTGTCTGTCATCTGATGACATGGTACCGAAAAATATTGAGCAGTAATCTAGAATAGTTAAAACGTACATTTTGTTAATTTTAGTCTTTCATGTAATTAATGTGAAATTTTTACTTATGAAGCCAGATAGTTGATTGGCTTTTGGTGCGATTTGTTTAACATGTAGGGCTAAGTAAAGCGTATGAGAATAGCTTAGACCTAAATCTTTTCAAGATGTAAGCTCTTTTATTTCTTGACCAGTAATCATTATGGGGGGAAGTTTTAGTGGTCCAAAAATCAATTGATGACATTTTGTTGGTGAAAACGGCATTTGCCACTGAACACTCCAGTCGTTTGGTTTTTGAAGGTCCAATTCAATTGTTCTATGCTCACTACTTATCGAATTTTTGTTATAGGCGGTTGCGAGTTTTAAGTCATCTGCATATAAAAATGTTTTAGCAGAGGTTGATATCATGGACCACTCATGAATGCAAATGAGAAATAAGAGGGGATCTAAGATTGTGCCTTGAAAAACACCACTGTCTATAGGAGCTGGTTCTGATACTATATTACTTGGATTCGGTTTTGAAGATATGATTTGAGGAAATCAAGGAGGGGGGGGGGGCGAATCCCGTGACTCACTAGCTTCACCATCAGTCTTGTATGGTGAACTTTGGCAAAGGCTTTTTGAGATCAAAGTAAATTGTAGCTACCGTGTTCCCATCATCTCGATTTCTGGAGAACAATTCCAAGAAAGTGAGATGGCAGGACTGACATGACTTTTTAGGGTAAAAGGCATGTTGTGAGGGAGGTATGAAATTTACATTCGTCAGATGGTCTAACATTTTGTTATAAATTATTTTTTCTAAGATTTTTGCTAAAACCGATGTTCGGTGAACACCACGATAATTTTGGGCATTGGACCAATTTCCGTCTTTGTAAGTTGGGGTGATACGTGATTTTTTCCATATTTCTGGATAAGCACCATTGGACTGCAGTAACGAGAAAAGGTTACAGAGAAGTTTTGGGGCATATGTCATATGCCTTAGTATGCAAGGAGGGATTCTATCCGTTCCACATGATGTGGAATTGGACAGGTGGCGGACAGCATTCTCTACAGTTTCTTCGTTAAACAATAGCTCTTTTAATACTAGTGCCGTCATTTCTGTTGGTTGTGGGATTGGTTCTTCCTCGACTGAATAGTTGGTTGAGAAATACTCGTTAAAAAGATTTGCTATTTGGTTGTCATTTGTTAGTACTATTCCTTGGTAATCAAGCATGATTTGGGGGCCTTGTTTTTGATGATTATTGATTTGTTTCCTGAAGATTTTGGCTGTCCTTTCTGGGGACTCAATTGCCCGATGTTCTGCTGCTATCGTCTTATTTGTTTCAATGTTCTGGGAAAACTTGTGATTCTCTGTGATGCGTCTGAGCGTAGATAGATGTATAAAACATGGGGCGTGGAGTTGTTATTTTAGTTTATTTAGCCGTTTGGAAAGGAAGTTTGGGATAATTGATTTCTTACATGGGGATCTCTCGTCAATTAGGGTATCTCGAATTAAATTAAGGGCGGCATATAATATGTTTACAGCTTCTAGAGGGGATGCTGTTAGGAGGAAAGAGCTCCAATCCAATGACCTAATGAAGTTATTCATAGATTCGATGCCAAGATTTTTGGGGTTTATAGAAGTGTAACTAGGATCAGGTCTTATTTTAATGTTAAAAGGGAGCACTGCTATTACTGGCTTATGAGCACTATCAAAGGCAAAGCTGTTGTAGTGCGTATATAAGGGCCAGATATCATTGGTGAGAATAAAATCGAGTATATTGTTACCCGTGGTTGGTTTGCTTATCATTTGCGTCCAGTTATAAAACACAATTGATGATAATAATTCAGCATGTCTGGATGGGGCTGATAGTTCTGTCCAGTTTATTTCTGGACGGTTTAAGTCTCTTGCAATTATCTTATATTCGGTTTGGATATTTGATAGAATATCTAGTGGATTTGTAAGGCCCGTGTCCTCATTACTATATTGACATGTTCGCTAGCTGACATCTCTCCGTATAAGAAAAAGTGGATCGAATAAGGGCAAATATTTTGCGAGTAAACAGCTTCTGCACATTTTTAATCTTACCATTGTCAGAAGCATTCATTAGACCAAAGAGGGAGCAGCATTATTGAAGGATGGGTAGAGCATGCATGCGAAAAAGTGTTGACTTTCTTCCCAGCAGGGAGAAGTTATGTGATATTAAACCACATAGCTGTGCAGCCTTCGCAGATATTTGGTCCGCATGAGGTGACAATACTAGTTTTTTTGTGAAGCTTTGACGTTAGTCTTTTATGGTGGATCGTTAAAAACGTGGAGGTATTTTGAAAGAATAGTGGACAAGAAAGCTTGGCGGCACCGAAACACATGAAACTACACTTTGATGGAGAGAATTTCATCAGCCAGGTAGCACCCCAACGTGAGAGTGAAAGCAGGTCCACGTTTATTTTATCATCGCAGTTATTGGCTGTGTCCTTTGAAAATGAGTATAAACTTTTGAGGTCGTCTGCATAAATTAGTTTGTGTGAATTTTTCAGAACAGCCGACATTTCATTGAAATAAAGAATGAAGAGTAAAGGACCTAATACAATGACTTGAAGAACGCCACTCGTGATCAACCGAGCAGTGGAGTAACTTTTACATACTAGGTCCTTCTGGCTGCGGTTAGCGAAGTAGGAGTCGATGAAGTCGAGGAGAGGGTTAGTTCAGTGACTAGAAATGCGAGCATATTAGATTTAATTTTTACAAATGACGTCCACCCTCTCTTTA
>JAYGXS010000003.1:85764771-85820808 GCA_036362985.1 Ligula intestinalis | reverse complement strand
TAAAGAGAGGGTGGACGTCATTTGTAAAAATTAAATCTAATATGCTCTCATTTCTAGTCACTGAACTGACCAGTTGTGACATGTTTGCAAAGTTAATAGTTTCTACCAATTTTTGAAATTTTGGCGGACAAGTATTTGCCTCCCAGTCAACGTCTGGAAGATTGAAATCACCTACGATTATTTTGACATCAACTTCAGCTGCTGCAACTTTTGCAGACAGTTCGCAGTGCGCACTTTCATTACCAGAATAACATGGAGGATTATAAAAACAGCCAATTACGGCTTTTTTATTGTGCGGGAGGATGACTGAAATAAAGCAAACATCTCCCGAAAACGATGAAATGCTCAGATGAAACGGGAAATGTACAAAAGATGATTTGCTATAAAGAAGGCAACCACCGCCACGTTTTTCAATGCGGTTTTGGCGGTACAAACTAAAATTATCTATAGCGAGCGTTGTGTCAGGGATAAGAGAGTGAGCCCAAGATTCAGTGATACAAATAACATCTGGATCAAGCTCAAAAGCTACTGTTCTGAGCTCTGTAATTTTATTTACAACTGATCTCGCATTCAGAGAAACTATACTGAGCGTATTCCTGAGATGCAGGTTACGCTCATCCGTATTTATAAAAAAGGAAATCTTGGTGACGGAAGGGGAACTGGCATGGTAGAAACAAAAGGCGAAACTCAAGATTGCTGTGGTCTACAATTAGCTGAAATATAATTGTCAAATATATTAGGATTATTGTATGGTGGCAGATTTGCTTGAAAATTGAGGAAAGGGTGCCCATTTTGTGGAGTAAGAAACGTAGGAGGCGGTCGTAAAAAATGATTACGATAAGAGTTAGCATAATTCTTCGGAAAAAGGCACGTTTGAAAATGACCTAAATGGGTATGGAAGACTATGATCATAATTAGTGGTTTTGATTATGTGTTGATTTTGGTCAATTTGCGGGTTTGGAAAATAACTAATAACACATGTATCGGCACTTAGAAGGTGAGAACTCCATCAGCCATGTTCAGCTCAACGCCGAAAGAGCGTGCAGATCAGAATGAATTTGTTCTAGGCATCTCGCGGCCGTGGAGTTAGAGCAGGAGTAAGCACACGGAAGATCATCTGCACAAATATAAGATTGGGAGTGTTAAACCCTCAATGAGATATAATTTATGTAAAGCATGAAGAGCAGAGTACCTAGCACGGTACCTTTAAGAACACCATTCAAAATTGCGGTAGGAGTAAGGTATGAGGATCCAACTAAGACTTTTTGTTGTCGACTTTAAAGATAGGATCTGATGAAGTCAGTAAGAAGACTGCGAAATCCTATAGCCTCAAGTTTGGCAAGGACCCTCTTGTGAGGAACTTTACAAAATGCTTTACTCAGGTCAAAATAGATAACTACCACAGATAGATGATCATTACGAAGAGAAGTTCGTAGATTTAGAAAAGACATGTGGCATGTTTCACAAGATCGGTCCGGTTAAAAGCCATGCTGTGAGGAGCTGAGAATGTTATGTTTTTATGCAGAAATCTGTAATTTTTCGGCAATTAGTTTTTTTCAAAGAGTTTGGCCAGAGAGGGCGTTTTATGAACACCGCGATAATTGTGACTATCTGATCGGGAACCAGATTTAAATACGGGAATTAAAATAGAAGTTTTCCAGTTGTGCGAAAAAAAGCCATTCTCAAGAAACACTGAAAATAACTTACTCAGTAAGGGTGGGAAATCTCTTAATTGTTCTATGAGTAGAAGAGGATGGAGCGGTGAGGCCTGACGGTCTCAGCATCAAGGGCGATGTGCTAACTTGTGCACTGATGTTTATGGGCCTATGACTAGAAATTCGGGAGGTAGGGATAGCAGGTGTACTGACAGTTACGGGACTATGAATAAACATCGGGGAGGCAGAGATAACGGGCGTACTGACGTAAATGGGTGTATGACCAGATGTCCGGGTTGGAGGATTAGCAAGTGCATTAACCCTTTCGGGACAACGAACAGACTTAGGAATAGCAGGCTGAGAAGTCATTGGTCCATTGAACTGGAGAGCCGCATTTCTTCGCTCCATTGGAGTAAGATCTCGACAGAGGAAACATTAAGTCATTTATAAATATCGGTAAAGCGACCCTGTTGAGCAAAACTCGAGTCCGCCTCGATCGGTGAAAACAATTTAACTAGGATGGGCGGGTTTCGCTATGCAATTGGAGGCTTTTGGCTGCTGCAAGTTTGTAGTTACAACCACCCAAACATAAAAAATCTTTTGCAATATCCAAGGCACGACTTAATATTGAGGCATTTTAGTATAAAGTTAAAGTTTCGCTTTTGTCTATCAAAGGCTTCCATGGTTATAAGATGGACGAGGGAGTCTAACCTTTTACAATCTTGCAAGGGCACAGCTGATAACTTACCATCAAACAGATTGCCTAGTATTGACAAAACATAACCAAACTTCATCATGAAGTCATAACAGTTCTGGAATGCAGATCAATCAATTTGCTTAGCCTTGACAATGGGCTGCATGTTGATATCAAGACATTGACTAGTAGGCGTGGTCAGGCACCGCTTGGGTCTGGGAGCAGATATCTTACGATGAGCCATAATTTTCGTTCTCAAAATTTCGATGGAAATCTGCTTTAACTGTGAGATGATTTAGAAAAATTAAGCCTATTTGATTTTAACCCCGTAGATGTTGTTAACATAGACTTTAAAAAAAGCCTTCGATAGTTTCCCTCACCAATGGCTACTAAACAAGTTTTGCAAGTCCGGAATAGGGGCAATTTACTAAATTGGGTAGTAGGTTTTCTCATAGGCCGATCGCAGTCTGTGTGCGTCGAAAACGCCAAATTCTCTACAGTGCCAGTTGCGAGTAGAGTCCCTCAGGGCTCCGTTCATTGGCCACATATGTTCTTAACCTACGTCAACGACTGTATGCATGGACGAGTCAATAATGGAGTCTTGTTTGCAGATGTTATTAAGGTATGGCAACCCACCAAAAGCAGTTTTGATGAACAAACTCTGCGAGAAGGACTTGACCGCCTAGGTGAATGGTGCGAAAATAGTTAATGCGGTTTAATTTTTAAAAGTGTGTCACATTGTGGCTCAAGACGAAGAAAGTGAGCGTGGCGGATGGCTCGATAGAAGGTGCCTGTTGATGAGGCTCACTTCACTGAAAATCCTTCCCTTAATGTTGCGAAACTCTTTTCGCGTACAGTAAAAGCGCAGAGGAAAACGCAATACCCCATACTTCAAGATGCTTTAGGAAACCCCATGGCTGACGCTAAGTTGATCGCCGATAGCTTCAATGCGTTCCTATCCAAAACGTTTAGTGAAAGCTCGTTCACTGCACCTCCATTTTTCCAGGCTTGGACGGGTGCCATACTCGAAATCATAAGTTTACCCTCTGGGATGTGACTGTAGCTATTCATCGTTATCGTCAATCTTATAGTCCAGGACCAGATGGCGTCCCAGTTAGCCTTCTTAAAGCTGAAGCAAATGATATCTTTCCGTCTTTTCTTTTTAAGTTATTTAATCTTGCTCTTGAGAGCGAAACCTTTCCTTCGTTGTGGAAGGAATCGCACATAATGCCTATTCGCAAGCATGGCCGATCGACCTCATTCGACAACTTTAGGCCAATAAATGCACTTCCCGCAGCCTCGAAGATCTTGAAGTCCTCCATCAAAGAAAAGATGATGCGTCACTTGACAGAGAACAACCTGCTCAATACAGCTCAACATGGCTTTATCGAGAAACGATCTTGTGACAACTGTCAGCTCTCTTTCTTTGATTATGTGCTGCAATCTAGAGACAGCGGTTTTGCCACTTATAGCGTCTATTTTGATTTTACTAAGGCCTTTGATCGGGTTGATCATAACCTCCTCCTTCTGAAACAAGCCTCCTTCGGCATAGGTAGCAAGCCACTGAACTTTATATCTTCCTATTTGGGTGTTATCTCCAACCCCACGCATGTGAGGAGTGGAGTTATACAGGGTAGTGTACTGGGTCCGCTCCTATTTTGCCTGTTTGTCAACGACGTTTCAGACGGCGAAAACTCCTTCTGCTATGTAGCGCTCCAACTTAAGAGAGTACGCAATTCTGCGTTAACTTAATCAACACAAGTACTGGCCGTGTCCTTAGAAATTGAGTAAATACACTTAAGGTCATCAGCATACGCTTATGATTTAAAAGTCGCTTATCGATATAAACCGGCAGATTGCAACATCGTGCTCGAGCTGATAAAAAAGGATCTTCAGGCCTTCGCCCAGTGGTGTTGCACATGGCGCCTCACCCTTTCATGGCACAAATGTTCCGTTATGGTTGTTGGCGACGATCATTAACCGGAATTAAGCATTGACGGCCACGAACTAAATGTCCCAGGAATTATCAAGGATTTGGGCATATCCTACTCTAATAGTTTCAATTTGTCAGAGCACTGTGCCCTGATTGTCTCGAAAGCACGCCGAACCACCGGATTTATCCAAAGAAATTTTAAGACTTTAAAGGTTAGAACTAGCCTTTATAATATGTACGTGAGACCTAGTCTTGAATACTGCTCACCCTTACTCAGTCTTCTGCGCACTAGTGAACGGAAGAAAATAGAATCGGTGCAGCACTTCTTCACTAGAAGAATTTTCACTGCAAAACACCGTAAGTTAACCTACCAACAAAGGTGCGAACTTATAAAGCTGGATGCCCTATGGCTTCGTCGATTGCAGAAGGGTCTTTTTTACTGTTTAAACTTTTGAATGGTCAAACCTTTAATCCTCTTAGTACAATAAGGCAGCTTGAGCACTCTCGACGTGCCAGTCATCGAGACGTATTTTTATTTCTTCCTATGGCACGCACAGTTAAGTACCGGCAATTCTTTTCAGTAAATGCCATATCAATCTGGAATAAGCTGCCCAAAAGTATTAAAACCCCGCAAAACTACCCTATGTTTAAGAGAGCTGAAACTTGTTGTCTACATTCAGGACAACTTTCACGAATTTTGGTTGCTGACTCGGTGGAATCTCTCTTTCACGCTGATGGCGTTCGTGGACTTTGAACTTCGCCAGGCTTCATGCTGAAGATAATGCGGCTGAAGCAGCAGCCCGCAGTCTGCTAACCCTTCAGCCGATAGGGCGCAACCTTTGCCGACAACCATTGAAGGAAGACTGAGAACAATGTGTTCTTGTGCCAACCCTCTCCGTCTGGAACTAATGTTTTTAAACGATATGAAACAGTTCTCCTGCTGATGAGTCAACTCAGCTAACAACTGTACATTTATTCCGTTTGTATCATACCTTTGAAGGCAGGTTTTTTCACTTGAAACAAACTCCCTTTCTCGCCCAGTATTGACAAAACAAAAAACCTGAAACAAAACCAATACTGGCTACAACATAGGGAGTTTGTTTTAGGTTTTTTCCGGTCTTCGAGGTGTGGGAAGGAGCCCAAGGGGTGCATTACCAACTCTTTACAATTGCCTGCAAACTGGCATAATAAACGATTATTATTATAACGTAAATTAACAAAAAAGATCAGGGTATGACTATTTTGCAATCCCTGAAGCCGTCTTTACAGTATGCTTGGGCTGCCAAGAGGGCAAACGGTGTTCTGTTTGCCACGAAGCGAACTTTTTTAACATAGACAAAAAACTATTTGGCAAAATCTCTCGAACATCTATTTGCTCACATCTGGAGCAATGCATTCAGGCGTTGCGACCATTGATGCACAAAGATAACCGTATACTGGAAAGAATTAACCGACAGGCGAAAAAAAAATTGTGAAGGGCCTTAAGTCTTCAGCTTACGAATGTAGACTTCAAGCACTTAGCGTTTTCCCCTTGAGTATAGACGTATTTGCGGCGACCTCATAGAGCCGTACCACCTCATGCCCTGAAGTTTTGTGACTTCTTCGCCGTCGCCACTTCAACCAACCTCCGTCGGAATTCCCTCAAACTGCGGGGAACCCTATCCCATCTAGAGGTCCGCTAGCAGTCTTTCTCACAACGAGTCATCGTTGCCTGGAACGGACTGCCTGAGGAGGTCGTAATGGCAAACTCCACAAACGCATTTAAGCAGAAACTGGATGAACATCTACTTAACAGTTACCGTTTATATATACAAGGAAGCAGGAATAATTGACGCCCCGGAAATACCTATAGATAAAACTGTGCATTTGTATATGTTGCTCATTATTTTGCAGTAACACATTTTATGTTGGATATATTATGTACACAAGAGACTTCTCTGACTGCTCACACGCCCACGTTCAAATTTGTGCATGCATATAGGTTGCTCACTCTTTATAGTGACCGATTTTATATTAGGTATTTTATGCATACTGCTTGCAGTAGGGTCTTCAAAGGCATTGCCTTCTTCTTTAAATATACTGAACTATACTAAACTATACACAAAATTGGTAATCAAAGCTATCCATAAGCCCGTAAGTAGTATGTATCGCGCGATAAAATTGTAAATGAGTTACGATTTACAACGAACTCTCTTATCAAATAATACTCTTGGCAGGAAATAAAATCCTATATCGGTGGCGGATTTCAAAATGTTACCAATTTCCAAAAAGAAATATAGGAGTAACGTGGGTAACGTGGTATTACATGATGCAGTTAGATGTGATGCTGGGGGTATGGGGTTTTCAGCTGGGGGCTAAACGTGATGGTCTTGGCCGATCGCACCATCTTCCTCGTGCAGGTGGTGGCTACGCCTAGCGTCCTTGGCTGCCATTCAGCTCTCAATTGTGGCTACCCGGAGGTAGGCTTTGCCTGGTGGCCACACCCTGGCCCCCGCCTCGATGAGCGGGCCAAACCAAGTGAGGGTGTTTGGTGTGTGTGGGTCCACACGCCCGGTGGCCCCTGGGTGGCAGCAGTAATTATCATAGTAGACGTAGTTACTGGTCAGTACTTATTTACTGTATACCGTATCACTGTCTGTCTATGGTTTATTGTTTTTTACATTCTTACCATACTAGCTACTTCTAGCTGGTCCTACCAATATTATCACCATCGTTATCTGTATTTCCACCACTAGCTTAAACAGTCCTCTACTCCCGTAGCGCTTCGTAACTGTCATTATCTATAACCTACTCCATACTCTTTAGTATGGACATTGTATCATTTTTCCTACTATGCGTATGCATGGTTGATTCCCTCTGTATTTCATTTTACTATTTATACTCCAGATGGTCATAGTAGAGATTGCCTCCTCTGTAACATTAGTGACAACATTACTCGTTCAAGTTATTCTATCAACGGTCAAATGCTACAGCACTTGAATGCGTATCAACATGACATGAGATACAGCCCCTTCACCACTACTGCTACTAGCATAATTACTGTTGCTCCCACCCCTTTTTTCCCAAACACTCTTTTCCTCCCACGATCCCTAAAGTTTTGTTGTAGGCGGCTCACAACCAAGTGGTCGTTCGACACCAAATCTATCGTGGATCATTAGGTAGTTAAGCAGCATTTTTCAGTGCCTGGGAGATGGCGGAATTCTTCGAAGGTCTGAGTACAAGGAATAATTTATTGTGTTCACGAAAAAATAGAATATACGAAAAGAGCTCACCTTATTTCGCTGAAGCGCAGTGGTCCTAAGTGATATCTGTGCCCGCGGGAGTGGGGAAAAGTGCTTGGATGCCACGCGAACCCAGGCACACGGATGTGTGTCTGAGTGGAAGTAGGACAATTTTCTGCAGGTCAGCGCTACTGAAAGCACTGACAGAGGTAATTGATTTGCTTGAGTAAGCTGGCGTTGAACAACGACGCTGGACAAAGCAAAAGAGAAGAAGGGATGGCAGAGACCGCTACAGTCCTTTTTTTATCAGCATAACAAACACTATTATTGAATCCCACAGTCATTTCAATCACGTCAGGCTCTCCACGACAATCACCCGGTGAAATGTAAGCTGTCCTCTTGTTTCTGTACTGCTCTGTTCTCTTGTTCTCTCTCCTCTCCTTTGTTCGTTTTGCTCGGCTCTCTCTTCTCCGTTTCCTCCACTTCTTCCTCACCCACGCCCCCTGTTTCTTTCTCATCACTCATCAGCTTATCTTTTTTATCTTTCTAGGTTTTTCCTTCGCACATTACACACTCTCCCGCGCTCTCTTCGTTCTTTTGCCCACCCGCACCTGCAAGGTTCACCAGCTTGTCCCTCTCTCTCCTTTCACCCCAACCACAGACGCCAACCGCCGACGGAGTACGGGTAGTGTCATTCAGTTGATGAGTGAATCTCAGCAGAATGTTGGCCTAAGATTCATACGGGCCTGCTCTCACCCTTCTGAGATCGAATGGTGTGCATGCATATGCAATGCCAGTCCTCCGTCAAACACGCTTCCTGCGGACTGGCAGGTGCTGGCACATTCTCTCAGTTCTGATTCCACGTTTGTGATGTGTCCTCGCTCCCACTGCGTTTCAGACCCCACCTCAGGTGTCCGAAAAGCTAGGCGGTCACCGAATGGTAGGAGACAGAGTGAGGTAGACCCTCAGCGCGTTTATCTCCTCACTATAATAAATCTGACTGGGCTTGAATCTATGACGGTTCTCTAAAAGCCCTGGCTTGGAGGATTTGCCAACTGACGGTAGAACTCGAGCCCCCTACGTTGCTGCCCCTCTTGTACGCTTGTGTCTGTGTGTGCGCATGAGAAAAAGAGTAGGAGGACTCAGAGTCAGGCTGCAATTTCTCCCTATTAATGTGGCCTTTATGGCCCTCCCGCGCGGACGGGAGCATACCTAACGAGATGGTTGTGGCAAATGTTCGCATGTTGAGTGGTTACCACGCCAGCCACCTACATGCTCCGTTGGAAAGGCCAGGCGCGTCAGCCAGACAGAGACACAGACAGTCCGAGGGCACTCAGGACCAGTCACCCTTCTAACAGTGGGAGGTCTTACAGAAGCCGAACAAGTCACCCAGACTTCATACAGTACGAGGTCACGTGAGGCCAATCCGACGCATACACAACGCTCTAGGTCATGCAACCGTCAAAGGGCTGACTAGACTAGGGCAAAGAAGTCAGGCGGCTAGCTGGAGGTGGACTGCTGCCGCAGCCGACCAAGAGCCGAATGCGGTCACGCGAGGAGAGACCTATGCACGTGCATAGCGAACATGCGCATTGGGAGAGCAAATGGGGAGCAATGAAGGCTGCCCCTTAAATAGCGAGGCGCTAGCAGAACAGAGACTCTGTTGTGTACAAGCTGCTAGCTGAAAATGCTGCCAAGAAGAGACCGACCACTGAAGGCTACTGCTGGACACACGGACCAGAGTGCATGTACTAGTACCAGTGACAGTAAATTACTAGTTATTATGCCATCCTGTGATCTCTTCCTAACACGCACTGGGGGAATATTACCGGTGTTGACACAGGAACGCACTATGTTACAGCGCGCTCTCTCATCCCAAGTCTTTTTAACTTTGTCTTTACACGGGTAACGGAGGTGAAAGTGGCGAGCGAGTGGGTAGATTCTGCGCGAGTCTGCCTTAAGTCCTGTCTTTTTCTCTCGCGCTAGTTCTCTGTGTTGCTCCTGCTTGCTGAAGCCTTCGTATCACTTGCCCAGCTCGGCTCAGTGTCCGTTTCGGCTTGCTTCAGCGTCTGCTGTGGCTGTTGGGGCACGCGGTGCCCATCGTCGAAATCGAAGGGGCAACTGTCAGATGGGATCCTGCTATTAAGGGTTTGTACCGCTTATGGTCATGGGAAAAAAGGAGTGCGTTTAAAAGGTGTCATCCAGGACAACAGGAGGAGATCGAAGTAGTCAGCACAACATCACCGAGATTCAAATCACCAGACTCCAAAGTCCACCGAAAAGTTGGCGACCATGTAAGAACTCGCGGTAACCATCAATAGCGACCTCAACGACCACCACGAAGGTTGCAAAAGGGAAAAGAGTTTGCATCATTTGGAAGTGATGCTTGACTCTGCAAAGGAAAACGCTAACATATTAAGTAATTACTTAACTATCCTCGGGAGAGCTTCAAATGGCAGGAGAACGCTTTTAAAAATCTACAAATTGCGTGTTTAGAAAGGAAACTGGCAGTAAGGACTTTATTTCCTCTTAATTTATATGCTTATGTAATTTGCCTTTAAAAGTCGACGGTTTAGAATGCAACCTAATTTTTTGTGGAAGATTATTCCAAATAAAATAATATCTGGACGTAAAAAACGAGAATTGTTAGATGTGGAACTAAGGGGTTGTGATATTATCATGGAGGAGTTACAAGTGGCGTAAGGTCTGTTTACTCTCCTGGACCGCGCGCGCTTCAAAATGCGGTTTAAATTTCTCATCCTTCGTGGGAAATATTATTTTCGGGATTTCGGTTCACCTAGCCCTCTTGCGGAATTTCGTTGTTAGCTATTGGCTTCACTTTCGCAATAACTCCAGCCTCAGAAGAAAGGACAGGACATTAGTCAAAACGAGCATCATCTCCATCATTGCCTTCTTTCAACGATTCTCCCGGATTCCAGCTCTCTAGATCAGCTTGTAAAAGTTGCGGTGCGAGAGGGACTCGAACCCAAATGTTGTAGTTCGTTGGTATCAGTCGTTACCACTACACCACCAGCGTCGACTGCTGAGTCTAATTTAATTTGGTTTAAAATCTCTAGTCGCAATTTCGAGGACAGATGTCGCAAGATTGATGCGATGAAATCAACCCCCGCTAAAAGGGCTAAAAGCCTCTCGAGTTCAGTAGACTCAATTTACGAACACCAAGTTGAGCGTCTAATCAACTCCTCCAGGAAGACACAGGATGACAGCAATAAAAATCGGTTTTTAACAGTCAAAAAGCAATCCACTTTATTATTTGATTCATTATCGGTCTGTTGTGAAAAGATTGTGACAGAAAAAAATTCGAAACTATGTGCGATACAGCTTTGGAAGACGGGAAGAAATGTTTGCCAGTGCCTGCATTCGAAATCCCGACATTATCGCAACAAGGAAATAAAGTAACGTCACCGCCGGGATTCGAACCCTGGATCCCCCGCGTAGAAGTCGAACGCCTACCTCACTTCGCCATCACAGAACTCTCCGATGGTTTCCAAATTCCCTTACTAACTACGGAAACTCGATCAAGAAATTCTTTGAAATCTCCTCCTGCCAAGCGAACTAAAATTCGTAAAAGTTTAAGGGATTTAACTCATGAATATGAAGCCTCTGTATCATATTTTATCCGTTTGAACAAATTTACAAACAATGAGAAGGTAGTTAATAGTCTTAGAGTGGAGATGGTGGAGCTGAAAAAAATGTTCTCTATTTCTCCCTCGTGAGGAGAAACCAGCGATGCGTGAACTTGAGCGAGGAAACCTAACGTACGGAGAAACAAAATCCCTCGCTGAAGTGTCTAAGCGAAAAAATGATCCGGCAGCCAGGGGGCTTGACGGAGTTGGTACTCTGCCATGGACAGGGGAAACGGTCAACCCACTGGCTTCCAAGAGAACGAAGAAGCGCTCTCGGGCTCCCAAAAAAAGCCAACCAAGGCCAAGTGCTAATATAAGTTGGCCGAGATTGAGCACGAGCCAAACAAAAAGGGCACCTTCGCCGGCCAAAACGAACAGGAGCGCTGAACCTCGAAGCAAATATGTCCTAACAAACCCTAGAGAAGCAGAAGGGGATGACAGTCGGAAGGTGAGTACCATTCGTATAAACTGCATAGTCATAAAAGGCATGACAGAATGTACTTCCGATACCCCGAAATCAAGATTAGAAGAGGGCAGGAAGTTATTTAAAGAATATCTGAAATTCCTCCTAAAGGGTGAGGAAAAAGTCGAAGTTCTAAAGGCATTCCGAATGGGCCGTATAACAGACTCAAAAGATGAACAACCCCAACCAAGACCGTTGAAGGTTGTTCTGAAGAGTGAGGCTGAGGTCCAGCTATTGTTAAGCAGGAAACCAATACTTAGATACTCACACCCGACGGTTTTTTTCAGCGGGATTTTTCCCCCGCGGAGCGGGAGAAATGGAGATTGCTAAAAGTAGAACTCCAAAGGAGATGCGAACTCAGCGAGAGCAATCTTCGAATTCTGAACGGGGAGATCGTCCATGTCCCGAGGTCACTCCTCTGGAGAAAGCCGATAACACTAACAGCCTAGTCGGGAGAGAAAACAGTCCGTCTCCATCAGCACCGACAGCCCCCTGCATGCAATCTCACGCAAGAGGCAACCGCCTGCATAAAGTGGTGAATAAGTCTAAATTGAGCTTTCTTTACACTAATGCCCAAAGTCTTCCCTCAAAAATTGATAGTTCAAGGCAGTACTTTCGGAGCGGAAACTTGATGTAGTTGCCATAACGGAAACATGGCTAAAAGCATAAATCGCAGATTCGGAGATTTTGATCCCAGCATACCAGCTTTTCCGCAAAGACCACCAAAACCGACAAGGCGGTGGGGTTGTCGTGTATGTCAGAACTGAAATCTCTGTTGTAGAAAGAGAACACACCGTAGCCCTGGATTATGAGTCCGTCTGGTTAAAGATCAAGAAGGCGAATTCACAGAACCTTGAATTCCTGGCCATTGACCGGCCACCAACATTCTGAGTGGAGCCGACGATTCGCTTCTTGGTCTTGTGAAAGAAGCTGCTAGCCACCAGAATGTTCTCATCGTTGGTGACTTCAAAGCCCCTGCAATTGAATGGAACAACCTGACAGTAAGGCGGCGTCAACTTCCTTTAGTTCCAAATTAATGGATCTCACGCTTGACCTTTCTCTATTTCAGAATATTAAGAACATAACCAGATTTCGAGAAAACCAGCGGGCTTCTTGTTTGGATCTCCTTTTCACGAAGGATTCATTCTACAGAGGTGAAGTGCATTCAAGTGCTCCGCTCGGTAAGAGTGACCATACGACGCTAATGTGGGATAACTCACTCCATACTCAACGGCTGAGGAAAATGGAGGACCAGCCAAACATATGGAAGGCAGATCTCAATTCAATGAAGAATGCACTATCGTCCGTGATTTGGGACTGCCTGCTCAAGGGGAATCCGGAGGAGGATTGGAGATCACTCAAGAGGGTTGCATTAGATCTGCTTAAGCGCTTTTGTCCGGTCAAGGTACACAAGACGACTAGTCGTCCTGCCTAGTTGACGGGAGACCTTAACAGGCAACTGAAGAAGAAAAATAGGAAATGGAAGATATTCAAGAAAACTGGGTCGCCAGTACACCTCGAGGAATACCGATGCCAAAGAAATGCAGTAAAATTCAATTCGTCAGGCCAGGAAAAACTATGAATCAAGAATCCTCCAACAGGCCGAAGAAAAGCCCAAAATTCTATTCCGCTATATTAACAGTAGATAAAAAACAAGGATCCTGTCGCAGTACTTAAGAATGATGATGGCGGAGAAGTCGTTGAGAATGACGAGAAAGCCGAGTTCTGTAGCCGGTTCTTTGCCTCGGTATTTATTAGGGAAACCGAGCTTCAATTTGATAATGCCAACAGAGCTTTTGCAAACGCTGGTCCAGCACTTCATTCTGTACTATTTCCAACATCTGAAGTGAAGAGGGATTTGCAGTCTCAAAGTAGCAAAGTCATCCGGTCCAGACTATACTAGCCAAGTTCTTGAAAGAATTGGTAAGCCAACTCTCAGAGCCCCTAGCACATAATTTTCGGTCTTCATTTGAACGAGGAAAACAGATCACAGATTTTCTCACAGGGCGATCACAAACTGTGTGCATCGGTGACTCAAAGTAAAACCCAACATCTGTTCTGAGTGGCGCCCCCAAGGCTCTTTCTTAGGGCCACTGCTCTTCCTTATCTATATTAATGACTGTGTCAACGACCTGGGTTGCAGCGCTATCATGTTTGCCGACGACGTCAAACTCTGGAGACCCATCAGGTCTGACGCCGATAGAAATGCGCTTCAAGAGAGTCTTGATCGACTTAGCTGCTGGTCTGCTCGTTGGCTTTTAAACTTCAAAATTAGTAAGTGTGTGGTGTAAAGACTCCGTACTAGCAGGACTGATGAGGAGAACTATTCCTTCCAATACCTCCACGATGGGCATCCGCTTTCAAATGTGAACGAACAAAAGGATCTCGGTGTTCTTATAAATTCCTCACTTAAACCATCTACTCAGTGTGTAAAGGCAGCTAAACGCGCGACACAGGTGCTGTTTGCGATTAGGTGGGCATTCGTCAACATTGACAATGAGCTCTTCAGGAAAACCTACAGAGCTTTTGTTCGGTCCCACTTGGAGTATGCTGTCCAGGCCTGGCGTCCGTGGTTCAAGAAGGATTACCTGCACCTGGAACGAGTGCAGGCGAGGGCTACGAAGATGGTCAAGAATCTTTGTCATCTGCCTCATAAAGACAGACTGACCGAACTTGATCTTTTTCCTCTCAATTATAGGCAAATCAGCGGGGACCTCATACAAACCTACCGAATTGTTAGAGGCCAAGACTGCGCCCTAGAATTTGATGATTTCTTCGAATTGGCTCGGACTGACCATCTGCGAGGTCATCCATTTAAACTACAGAGGAAACCGGCCCGTATCGACGTTCGACGAAACGCCTTCTCTCAGAGGGTTATTTGAGCGTGGAACGGACTCCCCGAAGATGTGGTCCACTTGGATACTGTTGACATTTTTAAACACAACTTGATTCTCATTTGCTGAGAAACTGTGGCAGATATAATGAACAAAGTGTCAGTAGCAGCACCTTGCAACTGGCTCACACTTATTGCTGATGTTAAGCCTACATTTGTACATTGGTATTATGTACTATTGTAACGGTGGACCTATTATTCGATTTTGGTTATGAATAGGAAGCTCAAGGGCGAAAACCTTCATCCCTTAATAAAGTGACTTTGACTAAAAGTGACTAAAAGTGACTACACTCCCAATCTTACATTGATGCAGATAATCTTAAGTGTTTTAACTCCTTCTCCAACTCTACGGCCGCGAGATGCTTAGAATAAATTTATCCTGACATGCATGCTCTTTCGGCGTGGAGCTCAACATAGCAAATGGAGTTCTCACCTCTAAAGTGCCGATACATGTGCTTTAGGCCTGAAAGGCTGCCACAACCTGCTATTTTTCAAGGTTACCCAATGACTGAATGTTCCAGCATCAAGGACCTAGGATTAAGCTTCACCAATAAATTAGACCTTTCTCCTCACGCCGATAGAATTACACCCAAAGCCGCACAGATTTGCGGCTATATTTTGCATAATTTCTATCTTCCTGAAATGAAATTAAGACTTTATCGTATGTTCGTGCTTTCCAGCTTAGAATACTGTTGCCCCTTTTTCGGTCTCATGAATGAAGGTAGCCGTTCAAAAATTGAACAAATTCAAAAAAATTCACACGAAAACTGCTGTATCCGAAAGCTTCTAATACTTATTACTCAAATAGATGTCAATTAAGGAAACTTAGTTTCCTTTGGGCCAGGAGATTGGAAGCAGGCTTTTGTCTCCTTTTTTGGCTTAATAATAGCAAAAATTTACCCAGGACATCTGTCATTATCCCCGGCAACCGTCCCTACAACCTAAGAAACTCGACACTTGTTATACCCCCTCCTGCATCTTTCTCATGTAAACGCTCTTCGTTTTTTGCTTCCATATATAGCTTACTTTGAGATAACTTGCCAATCGAAATAAGTTCGTTAATTTGACTGTCTGCTTTCAAACGGAGACTTCACATTTATCTTAACACTGATTCTATTAACTTTCTGTTATTCTCATCTTTTCCGAGCAGCTTTCTTCATGACTCCGATAAAGGACCATTGGGAATTTAGGAGATCCGCTTGAAACTATTCTCTTGGCCTCGTGTCCCCCGAGAACCTAGATGTTTCCATTAAACACAGCTGAATCACACGAGGCCACGCGGAAGTACTAAGTCTTAAATGCTGCAGTTTCGTTGAATGCTCACCTTCATCAGACCACTCACGCCTATTTCTGCTCTACTACTATGTTCCTACTACTATCTTCCTTAGCAGTTTTTTTTTTCGTGCGCACTTTTTGAACATGGAGGCCCGTTGAACACTGTCTCCATTTTCATTGTAAGAGTTTATTTAAACTGCCATAAGTTTTCGTTTTTAGTTCAAAATTACCCACAAAACATTCCTCTGACCCTACAAGATCACAGTCGATATTTCCCCTCGCTCCTCCTACAAAAATTCTACATCGATATCCCCCATCAAATAAGATCAAGGATATTGTGGCTGCAACCGTTCGTAAACAATTTTTTTCTACACCACTGGAATTTTTTTCTTCCGTGGAAGATCTTTTGAAGTCGGAATTTAAGAAGAATTTTTTTTAACCAATTCTACCGAGACGCAACCTATTTAAACCAAACACAACCTCTTCAACCAGCAAATTCGTGGCCTAGTAAAAGAAATCGTCAAGATCAGAATATTCTTGAGACCTTCAAAGGCTGAGTCATTTCCCAATATTGAATGCACTTTTTCAAATAAATTTAAAATGCTTATTAAAAAAGCTGCAGTATTTGTTAAGTTCCCTCTGATTATTTGTCGTTAGTCATAATCTGAAAATCATCTCAACTGTTGTTTTTGAACGTTTTAACTAATGTAATTTGTTAAGCAATTTTAAGAGATCCTAACAACCAGCTGCGGTAAAATCATAAAGGCTGCATTTTTATAAATCATCCTACATTTAAAGCAGATTTTTATCAAAATTATGAGAACGAAAATTATAGCTCATCGTAAGATATCTGCTCCCAGACCCAAGCGGTGCCTGACCACGCCTATTAGTCAATGCCTCGATATCAACATGCAGCCCATTGTCAAGGCTAAGCAAATTGATTTATCTGCATTACAGAACTGTAATTAGTTCATGAATAAGGTTGGTTCTGTTTTATCAATACTAGGCAATCTGTTTGATGGCAAGTTATCAGATGTGCCGTCGCAAGATGGTAAAAAGTTACACTCCCTCGTCCATTTTATAACCACGGAAGCTTTTGATACACAAAAGCGTAGCTTTAACTTTATACTAAAAAATTTCTCCATAATCAGTCTCCCTTTGGATATTGCAAAAGATTTTCTATGTTCGGGTGGTTTCAACTACAAAATTGCAGAAGCCAAATGCCTCCAATCGCGTAGCAAAGACCCGCCCATCCTAGTTAAATTGTTTTCACCGATCGAGGTGGACTCAATCTTTGCACAACAAGGTCGCATTTCCCGATATTTAGTAATGACTAAAAGTTTCCTCTGTCGAAATCTTACACCAATGGAGCGAAGAAATATGGCTCTCCAGTCCAATAGACCAATGACTTCTCAGCCTACTATTCCTTAATCTGTTCGTAGTCTCGATAGGGTAAATGCACTCGCTAATCCTCGCCCCCGCATACCTGGACATACACCTACTAACGTCAGAGCACCCGTTATCCCTGCCTCCCAGGTGTCTATTCATAGTCCCATAACCGTCAGTACACCTGCTATCCCTACCTCCCGAATATCTAGTCATAGATCCATAAACATCAGTGCACCAGTAAGCCCATCCCTCTTGATATCGGGACCGTCAAGGCCTGCCGCTCCGTCATCTACTACGATTAATACTAGTCTAAATACAGTCTATGTCCAATGATCGATAAATTCCACCGCCTCTAACAGGGCAACAAGTTCATTAAGAATGTCGCCAACACCGTCGAAATCGTTTAGGCCGAGCGCTTCCCCACAACAACCTAGCTCCTCTTTTGACCGTGGGAGTCATATTATTCCCCCGTATAATGCGTTATTGAACACGCCGGGCCCGAATCAAGAAAAATTTAATTTGCACGGCAGTAACCCTAACTGGTGTTGTTTTAAATCTTATCGGAGTTGCCGAACAGGACATTCACTGATTAAGACCACTAGTCCTTACACGAGCGGCCCTTAAACTAATTTTATGTCACCGTTTCCCCCTAGCAGTTCCTTTACCCATCCTCTACCACCCAAACCTGCTAATTTCTACATGCCTTCTCGGCTTCCCCCATTCCTCCCAAACGCCCCAGAAGCTTACTTTGGGTCACCCTCTCCTCATTTTACCCTGCCAGAAAGCGAGGCCCCTAGATATCTCAGAACTTATCAGCCATCGATTGTTGGCTACCCGTATGCTAATAGCTCCATACCCCTCAGTACTTATTCCACAAATAATAACGGCCTACAGTTTGTCTACCTACCCCCAGATTTTTTCTTATGACTAACGAAAGCCATAGTCCTGTCACTCGAAAAACACTCGATGTCATAGTGCTTAATGCCAGGTCCGTTATAAATAAAATGGCTCAACTTCGAGCTATCGCTTTCGAGATGATGCCTGATGTTATATGCATAACAGAATCTTGGACCCATCCAATCATTTCTGACTCCTCCCTTATCATAGACGATTATGATTTCTATCGTCACGATCGCATTTATAAGCGTGGTGGTGGTTGTCTTCTCTATATCAGAACGTCATTTAGGCACTTTCCGTTTTATCTAAATAGCACGTCCTTCTCTGGAAATTACTGTTTCGCCTCTAGTATCATGTCGCCCCGGCAAAAGACGATTATCGGATGTGTATATAATCCTCATAACTCTTCATCTGAAGAAGATGCAAATTTGCGTGAAATATTCAAGTTTATTTCAGAATCCACTTTTGAAGTTAAAATTATTGCTGGAGATTTTAATTTTCCTGAAATCGACTGTCTTTCAAACTATTGTCCACCTAGATTTCAGCCTTTCCTAGATACCATTAATTTTTCTAACTGGTCTTAACTGTTTAGTTCCCCAACAAGACAGAATCATATCCTTGATCTGATTTTCACTAATGTTATTGCCCCTCTCTTCGTTTATTTTAAGCAGGAAATCTTACAATGTGATCACACATTAATTCACTGTTGCCTTCCGCTTCCCTCTACAGAAAAGGATAGGGCAAGTCGTACCTATCGTGCGTATGACCTCGCAGATATTAGCTCAATCAACAATTTTCTTGACTCATTAGATTGGCAAAGCCTCTCTTCCATAAACGACGCTGCATATCTATCTGAACTCATGTCGGTCATTTCTACTAAAATTCTGGAATTTGTGCACACTAAAATTGTAAAACCCTTCACACCAGAATCGACCGTACCTCATTTTCTTTTGCCCAGACTAAAGAAATTGAGGAGGCAGCTGATAGATCTACTAGTTCGCTGTCTGTGCATCTAAGGATCGCAGAGATCTTGTAATTAGCGTCAAAGATTCATCTTGCACGTGACCAGCACAGGGAATCTTGCGCCCTGAGCGAGTCAAACTCTGCAAAATCGGTTGCACAACTGTTTCGTCGTAGGGCCTCCGCAAAACGAGGAATTGAAATACCCCCATTGCTTAATGAAAACAAAACATTTAAACTCGATGAGTCTGATAAGGCTGACTCATTCAATGCTTTCTTTGCGAAGCATTTAACGACAGAATCCGAACCGGTCCTGTCGTTTCAACCATGCTCAGACAATGCTCTTGGAAACATTTATTTTTCCATATAATTTATTCGTAAGCAGATAATTTTTCTAAAAAACTCACACTCTTCCGGAACTGATGGTATCCCCAATTCAGTCATCAAAAGAGTGTCAACCTTTCCCAAATTACTTAGCCATATATTTTCAGTATATCTCCTAAATGGTTACTTTCCTGACACTTGGAAGAAATCCATTATTGTTCCAGTCTTTAAATCAGAATCTCGTTCAGACATAAATAACTACCGCGGTATTCATAAACCCAGGCCCTAGCTTAACTTCTGGAGAAGATAATTTTTGATCAAATTCTCGATTTTTGCCTTAAAAAAGCATTTAAGTGACTCGCAGCATGGTTTTCTACCCGGAAGATCATGCGAGACGTATCATTTAGCTTTTCTTAACCAAGTTGCTTCCCTCCGTAACGAGCAGCAATCCGTGGTTGTTATCTACTTTGACCTGAGCAAAGCCTTCGACAAGGTACCGCACAGACGGCTTCTAGTAAAATTGGAAGCCATTGGCATCCGTCCCCCTCTCCTCGACTTCATCGGTTCCTACTTGTCTAACCGCAGCCAGAAGGTCCTAGTAGGTTAAAGTTACTCTACTTCTCAGCTGGTCACAAGTGGCGTTTTCTAAGGCACTGTCTTGGGTCCTTTACTCTTCGTTCTATACATTAACGAAATTTTGACTGTTCTAAAAAATTCACACAATCTCATTTATGCAGACGACCTCAAATGCATATACTCGTTTTCTAAGGACATGGCAAGTATATGCGTCGATAAAATAAATGCAGACCTACTTACACTCTCAGGTTGGAGTGCTACCTGGCAGATGGAATTCTCTCCATCCAAATGTAGTTTCATGTGTTTTGGACCTGCCAAGCTTCCTCGTCCCCTAGTCTTTCAAAATACTCCACTTTTAGAGCGATCCACTATAAAAGACTTAGGTCTAAGCTACACAAATAAACTAGCATTGTCACCTCATGCGGATCGAATATCTGCGAAAGATGCACAGATATGTGTTTTTATACCACACAATTTCTTCCTGCTGGAAATAAAGTTAAAACTTTATCGCATGTATATTCTGCCATCCTAGAATACTGCTGTCCCCTCTTTGGTCTAATGAATGCTTCGGACCGCAGTTTGATTGAAAATGTACAGAGGGTATTTACTTTCAAAATATTCGCTCTTCCTCGATCCACGCTTTCTGATACGGAGAGATGTCAGTTAGCGAACATCACATTTCTTTGGGTCAAAAGGCTCGAAGCGGGCCTCTGTTTCCTCTTTCACATAACTCTACCCCTAACCTTCCACGAATCAATGCTCTCATTGCCGCAGATAGACCTTATGCGACCCGTAATTCCTCCAGGATAATTGCACCCCCCTTAAGCTCCACTTTGAACCATCCTCACTTCTTTGCCTCCAAATATGCCTTCCTCTGGAATAAGATTCCCCTCGAAATTAGGCTGTCGTCTTACTTAGCAGTTGCTAAAGTCAAATTACGTAAACACTTAACTTTGGAAGGTATAAAGTCCTTGTTATCCATCTCCTTGCCAAACACACAACTTTTGGACATTGAAAAGGGTCCCCCTGATATCTGAGGTGGTTATGTTTCGATCAAATTTTTTTCCAAACCTGTCTATTTCTTCCTCCTTTGAGTGATATTTGCAACGGTGTTTCGTCCACTTCTCTGTCCAGTCATCATTGCCGTTTTCTCCATCCTCCGTTTTACAACCCTGACGATAGGCTTCATGGTCCTTAATCATGCTCGTGGTGGTTCTGCTAGTTTCGCCAAGTCGTCGCTAAACTCCGCAGTCTACAAGGTCACATCTTGGACGTTTCGTTGATGATCAGGTGACCTCTGCCGTTCCCTCATCTTCCTGACTCTGTTGTCCACGATGGCCTCCTCCGGTCTCATCTCACTGATGGTTGATCATGAAGCCAGTCGGTCGGTTTAACAATGGTGAAAGACAGCCTCTACTATTATATGATTTCTCCACTTACAAGAAGCGTTACCCACCCTCATTCGTTCTCATCAACAGTCCTGTCTCATTTGCACTGCAATCAATCCTCTCAACCAAACCCCCTTAACTTTTTTGAAGCAGTTTTTTTCGCTCTACGTTTTTTTAAGCAGGGGTTCGCTGAACTCCGCCCCAGCTTAAATGGTAGGAGTTTTTTTCACTGCTTACTTATAAGTTCACCATGTGTTGACTACTATTTTAAAACGACGATATGTTGGTGAATATGAATTAATCTACCAACACTACTAATCGTTCCCGCTGTCTATGTGGTTGATTCATGGATAGCAGCATTTATCAACTGTGTATTTATTTTTCCACAGCACTAAGTTAGCAATGACAAGGCCCTCCGAGCCTAAAATATAAAATTTATTTATTTATTTATTGCTAAATGTTGCCCCGAAAGGACAATTACTGCTTAAATTATTTCGACTTTCTTCGTTTACTTGCACATATTGTCAAATTATTTTATGAATATTTATTTTTTCGAATTAGCTTTGTAAAGATAGTGCCGTACCGGCGCTGAAACATATAAATTCCAAATTCCAAACTGGAATAAGAGCGTTAATTTTTGGGAGATTAGTTCCATTGTTAACGCGAAACAGAAAGCATACACCAGCCTTGAGTCTTTTTACCCAAAGAAATTTGATTTTTGCTAACTGACATCTTTCTGTATAAGAAATACTAGACCTAGAAAGAGAAAATATTTTACGAGTGAAACCTTGCTGAACCTTTTCAATGTTACTACGGTCACTCGTGTTCATAAGACCAGAAAGTGGACAGCGGTTTGTTTAGTAAAGGGATAACAAACATGCGGTATAATTTTAACTTTATTTCTGGAAGGAAATAATATGCGATGTAAACCCACATATCTGTGCGGCCTTGGCAGAAATTCGATCTGCATGAGGTGATCATGCAAGTTTATTCGTGTAAGTAAGAGCCAAATCCTTTATCGCTGGTCTTTCTAACAGTGGACTATTTTGGAAGATAGTGGGTCCAGTAAGCCTCGCGGGACCAAAACACATAATAATAATAAGGTTTATTTGTAAAGCACATCTTTGGCGCCGTCAAAAAACCCCGGAAGGCAGGAAAAAACCTAACCCAAACCCCTTCTTTCGCAGTGACCATTGTATTTGTTTTGGTCTTTTGCTAAGTCAATAGTGTGCGAAATAAGGAGTTTGTTTTAAGTGAAAAAAACCTGACTTCTAGGGAACAAATCAAGGAAAACATGAGATAAAATAGCGATACATTGAAGGTGTTACGGTTTTATAGTAAGAATACTTGGGGTCTGGAAAAACTGTAATGTCCTTTAACTGAGGTATACTTAGCCGCGGTCAGTTTGAAGGTGAAAAATCAGCTGATGATATGGCATCTACCGTATGCATGGGTCTGCTCGATACGGAGATTACAATCGTTGTCCAGTGGCACAAGTTTGCTAATTAGATGGGACGTTGCAGATGTCTGAGGTGGGTCGAGGCAGCTGCGAAGCACCATCGTCATTCAAGTGCATCGGCAGAAGACATTTGGCCTTCGACAAACGAAATTTCGTTTGTCGAATATCTAAGTGAGATTAAGATTTACATCATTAGTATTTATATTTCTGATACATTATAAGGGGAAACAATATATATTTTAGTATAATTGAAGAGAAAATTATTTTCTTTCATAATATTTTTTATAAACATTTAGATATTAGTAGAGGAATATTGGAATGGATAAATTGTTCTTAGTTTTTGTTTTTTACTTTTATTTTTAAGGATTGGAAAAGGAGGCAAGGCACAATTTTGCTTAAGCTTTGATTTTATCAGCGTTGGAAAGCGTCGACTGGAAAGCTTTCAGCATTTGCCTGTTTTCTCCAAAATTTTCGGGAACTCTCCTGGACCGTTAGATCCCTTTTGGTCCGAATTGGACGTCAAAGAACTGGTTAGCAAAGTGTCCTATTTTATTCAGAAATATATGCGTCATGTCATTTGAGAAGAACTGCTTGGTCTTTCTTCTAAATTCGGCTAAACTGTGGCTTTTTCGAATATCGTTGGGTAGGGCATTCCATATGATCGCATATCCTATGGTGTAGAAATTTGATCGCTGGGCCGTCCTAGCTTTAGCGTTATGAATTGTATGTTGGTTGTTTCTAGTGGAGCGGGAACCGTTTTGATTTGTTAACATATTATTGCTAAGGATGTTCTGATTATGTGTCACTTTAAATAGGAAAGTTAAACCATTTTGGAGTCGCCTTTGCCAGAGGGGTTTAAGACCATATCTATTGAACATTATTGAATAGGAGTCTCGGGCGTCATCGCGTTTACACAGACCTCTGGTAAACCTTCGCTGGATTTTTTCTAGTTTCTGTCTGTCATCTGATGACATGGTACCGAAAAATATTGAGCAGTAATCTAGAATAGGTAAAACGTACATTTTGTAAAGTTTAGTCTTAAGTGTAATTAATGTGAAATTTTTACTTATGAAGCCACATAGTCGATTGGCTTTTGGTGCGATTTGTTTAACATGTGGGGATAAGTCGAGAGTATTAGAATAGCTAAGACCTAAATCTTTTAAAGATGTTAGCTCTTTTATTTCTTGACCACTAAACATTATGGGGGGAAGTTTTAGTGGTCCAAATATCATGAGATGACATTTTGTTGGTGAAAACGGCATTTGCCACTGAACACTCCAGTCGTTTAGTTTTTGAAAGTCTAATTCAATCGTTCTATGCACACTACTTATCGAATTTTTGTTATAGGCATATGCGAGTTTTAAGTCATCCGCATATAAAAATGATTAAGCAGATGTTGATATCGTGGATAACTCATGAATGTAAATGAGAAATAAGAGGGGACCTAGGATAGTGCCTTGAAAAACACCACTGCTTATATGAGCTGGTTCTGATACTATATTTCGAAGTTGTACTACTTGAAATCGGTTTTGAAGATAGGATTTGAGGAAATCAAGGAGGGGGGGCCGAATCCCGTGACTCACTAGCTTCATGATCAGTCTTTTATGGGGAACTTTGTCAAAGGCTTTTTTTAGATCAAAGTAAATTGTAGCTACCGTGTTCCCATCACGCACCCACGCACAAGTCTCCATTCCAGCATCATCATACTGTGGACGTCATCGAAATTCAAGACCGTTGTTCCATGTGAAATAACAGTAAATAAATTGCACGTGATAAGTAATTTTAGTATGAATAATGATGAAAATTAAATTCCCAGGTAATAAAACAGAAGATAGAGGATCGTTCACCGGGAGAGGTTTATTATAAGCTGGACTTTTCGTGTAGTTTTCTCCACTACCCATCTCTAGAAAATGGGCAATCTGGCTCATGCCCTCGTTTTTATGCCACTCTTTCTTGCGTGTGCCTGTTCTACTCTGGGTCGACTCAAAAACAATAAAGTTATCAACATCAAGTACTGGTACATGGATAAGCCAATCGAAGCACCTATGGCACGACTCTATGGCCTCCGAAAAAAAACAAGCCAGATGTTCCTTTATAGCCCATCGTCTTCCTCGGAGGCATGCCTACATACGGGCTAGCAAACAAGCTATTCCAGAGATTGAAATTTCTCATGGCGGGCTCCTAAAGGAAAGACCACTCGGCCGTTGAGATCCTTGAAAGAAGAAAGACGGTCACAGTGGAGCCAGATGAAAGGTTGGTGTCAGTCCATGCCATTTCACTCTTCACATCCATACCACAGGCGCTAGCTGTTGTAACTATCCGTGACCTCCTACGTCGGTAGTACGATGAGATGGTCAATGCACGGTTCAGGAACTTTTTTCACCCCCAAAAGGAACCACATACGAACAAATCAAAAGCACTTCAGTTGGATCCCCGTTCTATACCAACGGGTAGAAACCCACTGTGCCTCCTGGAATAGGGATTGCCTGGAAACCTACCTGCAGCTACCATGCACCCCATGCTGCAGATGTAGGGCATCGATTCAAATTTGATGTGGTTGAAATTGTGGGTCGAGGGGATGATCACACATCAATGCAGAGTAGAGAAGCCTGGATGTCGACCGACTGTTCAGTCTACCGCCAAACAAAGGTGCCGGTCCCCTATGTCGGATTATGTATATTACCAGCCGGGGATAGCCATGGCATGTAGCAACACATGGTCGACCAACAATTCAACCAACGTGGGTATGTCCGTTCGCGAGAGGAGGTGACGTGACGAACACGCATGATGGCACACCAACGCACGCGACACGGGGACAGACAGGGTAAACTAGGAGACTGAGAGAAGCACGCAGTGATTCAACCATGATTGGTAGAACAGGCACACGCAAGAAAGGGCGACAAATACGAGGACCATGAGACAGGATGTCCCTTCTCTGAAGATAAGTAGACGAGACAGCTAGCAAAAACGTCAGTTTCAAAATAATCCTTTTCCGGTAAACTATCCTCTTTCTTCTGATTCACCATACTAGATAATATAAATTACCTAAAAAGTTCATCTTCTGCTAACCGGAATAAATTTATTCCTGGGAGCAGAAGATAAACTCTCATTATTATCCCGGAATTCTTCTTCAAATTCGAGTTCAATTACACGTATCACGTTTCAGGGTCACATTCACATAAGTTAAGTGCTTAAATGGTTATCTCAATTGAAGTCTGACCACAGATACACCACAACCCACACCTGGAAATAAAAGAGTCATCAAACAAAAACTCTTGGCAAACGATGCTACCGCAGTCTCCAGAAATCGTCCTCAAGGGGCGCACATTACTCGCTGTCTAATCCGGAAAAATTCTGTCAAATTTTTACAAAAGTTTCCTATAGACCTTGCGCCAGTTAGAGAACAGCACTTTCTACGCTTCGTCCTCCACTTGCAACAACACCAGAACACGACGCAAAAGTCGCCATAGAGAACTGATTTAATTGTTATATGACAGAATGTTGTACAAAAATAAGTAGCAGGGAAGATCTTTGAAACAGTGTGGCAGTTAGAAGTAGACTAGGACGGATTTTCCTGTTTTTCTTGTTTTCCCTCTAGAACGAAAACAAATTAAGGAGAAAAGTGGTAAAAGTTACAAGCGTTAAACAAAAGTTCAGATTTTCACCATCCTGCCCGATTTAAGCTTATTCGCGTCATTACCATCTGCTCAAGAAGTATGGGTTATTAACAACTAGCCATCGGCAGACAACTTCAACTGCATTGGGCGCACGTAAATCCGAGTTTTACGACGGCAAATGGTATTGCAGGACTCGCAGCGATTACGTCGTACCTCAAAATTAAACCTCCAAATATATGCAGCGTTGTGAGCGAAAAGCGTGATCATGCATACTTCAGCTGAGGAGGCCTGTATCAATGGATAAAGTGGATTCTAGACAAATGGGCAATTCAAAAAGTTGTCTCTATTTAAAAAATAGCCATTGAGAATCCAAGGCTCCTGCCCCATGAAAACCGAGACCGCTTTACATTGTTTCAGAACATCGCCTACTACAACTGGCGTAAGCCACACCGACAGGCAAAAATCCTGCGAAACTGGCACCACTGCACGAACGGACTGAGCTATATTCGACCAAATGGTGGGGTCTGTATCAATGGGTAAAGCGGATTCTAGACAAGTGGAGCATTTAAAAGGTCACCATGATTCCTTCAACATATAATTTGGCCACAATACGTACACGAGATGTACGCACATTAAAAGGAGCAAACCAACCTTCGGTTCTCTGTAGAAGTAGAATTTCCTGGGGCAATTTTTAGCTAAAGGTCGGCAGCACAAAGTTGAAACACGCGGTTCAATAATGACAAGTAACTATGAACGCAAGGCCACGCGACTACAAGGTTTAAAGTACTCATATTTTCGTCTACAAAAAAACCAGCGGCACAAAAAGTATGCAAAAATTATTGGAAGAAGATCAAAAATAGACCGTCCTGTCTTTCGATCACGATAAATTTGTGTACAGAACAGCGTGGGGGCAAAGAAGAATTAATAGTCACCACGCCTTCGGACGCATGAGCCTCACATTATATTCGGTCAATAAATTTCACAAACAAATAAGCTACACCACGGAAAACATGCCCCACAGTGGAGAAGAAGTACCATCATAGGAGTTAAAACCAAAATGGTAGAAGGAATTTGGATCAAATGTACAACTGAAGCTTGATGTGGTGCACACACCGGATGGCCAATAACCAAGCAAGAAACTGTCGTTGGATCCCTTATGGGTAGACTAATAAAAAGGCCGATGATGGAAGCCAAAGATTAAAAAAAGCGAAAGAAGCAAAGCGAAGGGTACCTGGGTGTAGTCGCTCGAGATGGTTCTTCAGGGATACACCTCGCGTCAAAGCGCGACCACAAATTGCACACAAAGAACGGTCACAGATCTGAAACCGAAATAATCCGAAAGTTCATAAGCTTTTTCAGCTGGGTTAATTTAAGGCCCCTCGCAGGAGATAAACGTTGGAAACACAATGCAGAGGCTGGAAGTCACGGCTCCTTCATTTCTTAACCCTACATTTTGGTTGCAATATGTGTATGTTTGTTAAAAGCAAAAAAACCTATGTTATGGGAGTTCATCAAGGTTTTAAACATGACAATTTCAATAAACGAATAGTTCGGTTTTAGGAACATGCACTTTGCCATTAATGCAGGTGGCATCACGTAATATGCCAGAGGGACTCCTATAACCCTGTCCCATACTTGGACTTCACCCTCCTAGCCCTGTCCCTAAGCTTAGTTGTCATGGATCAAACCAAATCTGACCTTTTAAATAAACAACCACTCCGAAAGCGTTTGATACCGAGATACTCATAAAACCTGAAATATGAAACGATAAGGTCCAGACGATCGGACGCGGTAGTAAACAGACTGTCTATACGTGCCACACACGTACTTGCACGTCTAAAAAACGTCGACCAGACAATGGGAAATGCGCTTATTTTTCTCGAGGTTAAAGTCCCGAGAGCTAGCCACACTCGTCTCTTGCTCTGCCCTCCCCAATGCACCAGTCAATTGCGTGCGCAGTCAAATATGCACAAACACCGAGCACGCAAAATGACGAAGAAAAAGTTCGAAGAATTAAACTATCAAGAACTTACTTTTGTGCACGCTATCGACGTGCCTCTTCAGGGCTGTGCTTACCTGGAAGTTAACTTCACAGATATCACAGGGTAAGTTTCGCACATCTGAAACAAACACACGACAACACACCAAGAGACATGATTGTGCCAGAGACTGGGTTTACTTGCTCTAAGGTTTCATTTACGTTCGAGAATAATGAAAATTGCTAGTCTACAAGAAACAACATCACAAATTTACGTTTCTTAATCAGACATTTCACGATATATTCGCTTATTATAAATCTCGTGAGGTGCTAAACAGATAGTCTACGATTCATCTCAAATAAAGGATGTGTTGGAATTATTCCTAACAGGTTGTCCGAGGGACCTGTCAGGTCAAGTCATCGGCCTGCCTACAGCTGTGCGATGTGCGCACACCTCGAGGTAACACCAGCCGGCTAGGATGATGTCGTGTGCGCACCCCTGCGAGGTCACCCAATGCGGCCAGGACCAAAAGGCCAGATGGCCAATCAAGCCCCTAGGCGAATGAGGGCACAGTATGCTTGGTCACATCTATAATCTTCCATATCATATAGTCCCTGTCAAGGGACGCAATAAACACTTCCTTTCCCTTACGACCTTGTTCGTTGTTCTCTTTGCTGAACTGACACAAAGAGACTTGGCGGCACAAATAATAGCTTCGGAACCCATTACACAAAAACTACTTCTTCTCAATGTATACTTAGCAGCTTGTCTGCGCGTGTAACACACGTCCTGCTTCTTACAACGTCTACCAGACGGTGGAAATCTGCGTTAATTTGCCGTGAGGTGTAACTCCTGAGGGCTAGCCTAACTCGCTTTCTTAGCCTGTCATCCCCAATGCATAAGTCAACTGCGTGTCACAGAAAAATATTGGCAAACGCAAAGCAGGCAAAGAAACGAAGGAAAAGCTCGAGGAATGAAAAGAAAAGGGGCTTACTTTTGTGCACACAATCAACGTGTCTCTTCAGGGATGTGGCGTTTAGGAAATACACACCACAAACATCACAGGAGAAGCTTCGCATATCTGAAACAAAAGAACAACATAATAAATATTTAAATTCATCAGAGGCTGGCCTTGCTTTCTCTAAGGCCTCCTCTTTAATGTTCGAGGTTAATGTAAATTGAGAGTCCAAACAAAACACACTATACTAAGGAAACACCACGCCACGAAGAATTGCTAACAAGCTCTGTGTTAAGTAATATTCCGAAATTTCATGTTTCCGAATCTGTGACTTTACGATATTTGCGTGTTTTTTGCTAAGGACCCTAACACTTAAAATCAGCAGACCAAGGCCCATTGACCAGTTTGTGAGCGATAAGTTTTATATAATACTTTTGGGAAGAAATTGTTAAAAATAGAAATAGTAGTAGGAAAAAGGCGCACGCTTCAAATTGCGGTTTCAATTTCTCGTCCTTCGTGGGAAATATTATTTTCGGGATTTCGGTTCACCTAGCACTCTGGCGGACTTTCGTTGTTAGCTATTGGATTCACTTTCGCAATAACTCCACCCTCAGAAGACACGACAGGACATTAGTCAAAACGAGCATCATCTCCGTCACTGCCTTCTGTCAACAATTCTCCCGGATTCCAGCTCTCTACAAACGGCTGAGTCCTTTCAATAACCTTTTTCATACAGTTGAACGCTTTATACATATTGCACAGAGCTTTAATATCGTTTATCGTCAGTCTGATCTATTATGGGAGAAAAAAATAAACGTGTAGATCAGCTTGTAAAAGTTGCGGCGCGAGAGGGACTCGAACCCAAAACCTGTCATTCGTCGGTATCAGTCGTTACCACTACACCCCCAGCGTCGACTGCTGACCCTAATTTAATTTGCTTTAAAACCCCTAGTCGCAATTTCGAGGGCCGAAGTCGCAAGATTGATGCGATGAAATCACCCCCCGCTAAATGGGCTAAAAGTCTCTCGAGTGCAGTAGACTCAATTTACGAACACCAAGTTGAGCGTCTAATCAACTCCTCCACGAAGACACAGGATGACAGCAATAAAAATCGGTTATTAACAGTCAAAAAGCAATCCTCTTTATTATTTGATTCATTAACGGTCTGTTGTGAAAAGATTGTGACAGAAAAAATTGAAACTATGTGCTATACAGCTTATGAAGATGGGAAGGAATGTTCGCCAGTGCCTGCATTCGAAATCCCGACATCATCGCAACAAGGAAAAAAAGTAACGCCACCGCCCGGATTCGAACCCTGGATCCCCCGCGCAGAAGTCGAACGCCTACCTCACTTCGCAATCACAGGATGCTTCGTCGGTTTCCAAATTCCCTTACTAACTACGGAAGCTCGATCTAGAAATTCTTTGAAATCTCCTCCTGCCAAGCGAACTAAAAGTCGTAAAAGTTTAAGGGATGCAACTCATGGAGATGAAGCCTCCATATCATATTTTATCCATTTGAACAAATTTACAAACAATGAGAAGGTAGTTAATAGTCTTAGAGTGGAGATGGAGGAGCTGAAAAAATGTTCTCTATTTCTCCCTCGTGAGGAGAAACCGGCGATGCGTGAACTTGAGCGAGGAAACCTAACGTACGGAGAAACAAAATCCCTCGCCGAAGTGTCTAAGCACAAAAATGATCCGGCAGCCGGGGTGCTTGACGGAGTTGGTATTCTGCCATGGACAGGGGAAACGGTCAACCCACTGACTTCCAAGAGAACGAAGAAGCGCTCTCGGGTTTCCAAATAAGGCCGACTAAGCCCAAGTGCTAATATAAGTAGGCCGAGATTGAGCACGAGCCAAACAAAAAGGGCATCTTCGCAGGCCAAAACAAACAGGAGCGCTGAACCTCGAAGCAAATATGTCCTAACAAACCCTAGAAAAGCAGAAGGGGATGACAGTCGGAAGGTGAGTACCACTCGTATAAACTGCATAGTCATAAAAGGCATAACAGAATTTACTTCCGATAACCCGAAATCAAGATAAGAAGAGGACAGGAAGTTATTTAAAGAATATCTGAAATTCCTCCTAAAGGGTGAGGAAAGGGTCAAAGTTCTAAAGGCATTCCGAATGGGCCGTATAACAGACTCAAAAGATGAACAACCCCAACCAAGACCGTTGAAGGTTGCTCTGAAGAGTGAGGCTGAGGTCCAGCTATTGTTAAGCAGGAAACCAATACTTAGATACTCACACCCGACGGTTTTTTTCAGCGGGAATTTTCCCCTGCGGAGCGGGAGAAATGGAGATTGCTAAAAGTAGAACTCCAAAGGAGATGCGAACTCAGCGAGAGCAATCTTCGAATTCTGAACGGGGAGATCGTCCATGTCCCGAGGTCACTCCTCTGGAGAAAGCCGATAACACTAACAGCCTAGTCGGGATAGAAAACAGTCCGTCTCCATCAGCACCGACAGCCCCCTGCATTCAATCTCACGCAAGAGGCAACCACCTGCATAAAGTGGTGAATAAGTCTAAATTGAGCTTTCTTTACACTAATGCCCAAAGTCTTCCCTCAAAAATTGATAGTTCAAGGCAGTTCTTTCGGAGCGGAAACCTGATGTAGTTGCCATAGCGGAAATATGGCTAAAAGCAGAAATTGCAGATTCGGAGATTTCGATTCCAGCATACCAGGTTTTCCGCAAAGACTGCCAAAACCGACAAGGAGGTTGGGTTGTCGTGTATGTCAGAACTGAAATCTCTGTTGTAGAAAAAGAACACACTCTAGCCCTGGAGTATGAGTCCATCTGGTTAAAGATCAAGAAGGCGAATTCACAGAACCTTGAATTCCTGGCCGTTTACCGGCCACCAAACATTCTGAGTGGAGCCGACGACTCACTCCTTGGTCTGGTGAAAGAAGCTGCTAGCCACCAGGAGGTTCTCATCCTTGGTGACTTCAACGCCCCTGCAATTGAATGAAACAACCTGACAGTTGAGGCGGCGTCAACTTCCTTTAGTTCCAAATTAATGGATCTCACGCTTGACCTTTCTCTATTTCAGAATATTAAGAACATAACCAGATTTCGAGAAAACCAGCGGGCTACTTGTTTTGATCTCATTTTCGTGAAGGATTCGTCCTACATAGATGAAGTTCATTCAAGTGCTCCGCTCGGTAAGAGTGATCATACGACGCTGATGTGGAATTACTCACTCCATACTCAACGGCTGAGGAAAACGGAGGACCAGCCAAACATATGGAAGGCAGATTTCAATTCAATGAAGAATTTACTATCGACCGTGAATTGGGACTGCCTACTCAAGGGGGATCCGGAGGAGGATTGGAGATCACTCAAGAGGGTTGCATTAGATCTGCTTAAGCGCTTTTGTCCGGTCAAGGTACACAAGACGACTAGTCGTTCTGCCTGGTTGACGAGAGACCTTAACAGGCAACTGAAGAAGAAAAATAGGAAATGGAAGTTATTCAGGAAAACTGGGTCGCCAGTACACCTCGAGGAATTTCGACGCCAAAGAAATGCAGTAAAAAAATCAATTCGCCAGTCCAGGAAAAACTATGAATCAAGAATCCTCCAACAGGCCGAAGAAAAGCCCAAAATTATATTCCGCTATATTAACAGTAGATAAAAAAGCAAGGATCCTGTCGTAGTACTTAAGAATGATGATGGCGGAGAAGTCGTTGAGAATGACGAGAAAGCCGAGTTCTGTAGCCGGTTCTTTGCCTCGGTATTCACAAGGGAAACCGAGCTTCATTTTGATAATGCCAACAGTGCTGTTTGCTAACGCCGGTCCGGCACTTCATTCTCTACTATTTCCAATATCTGTAGTTGAGAGGGAGCTGCAGAGCCTCAAAGAAGCAAAGTCATCCGGTCCAGACAATATACCAGCCAAGTTCTTGAAAGAATTGGCAAGCGAACTCTCAGAGCCCCTAGCACATATCTTTCGTTCTTCATTTGAACTAGGAAAACTGCCATCTGAATGGAAAATGGCAAATATTTACCCGATATACAAGGGCGGAGCCCGAACGAAGGTTAACAATTACCGGCCCGTCAGCCTAACTTGCATTTGCTGTAAGGTGATGGAAACGATAATTAAGAAGACGACAATGGAGTTCTTGGAGGAGAACAATCTACTGTCAGGGCTCCAACACGGCTTCAGAAAGAACCATTCTTGCCTTTCCAGCCTTCTTCTCTCCACTGAGCAGTGGACTCGCGCACTAGATGAAGATGGTAAGGTTGACGTCATCTATACGGACTTCAAGAAGGCATTCGACAGCGTCCCACATAAGCGTCTAATGTATAAATTGTCAGAAATTGGCATAAGAGGAAACCTGCTGGCATGGATCACAGATTTTCTCACAGGGCGATCGCAAACTGTGTGCATCGGTGACTCAAAGTCAAGCCCTACATATGTTCTGAGTGGCGTCCCCCAAGGCTCTGTCTTAGGGCCACTGCTCTTCCTTATCTATATCAACGACTGTGTCAACGACCTGGGTTGCAGTGCTATCATGTTTGCCGACGACGTCAAACTCTGGAGAGCCATCAGGTCTGACGCCGATAGGAAAGCGCTTCAAGAGAGTCTCAATCGACTTAGCTGCTGGTCTGCTCGTTGGCTTTTAAACTTCAACATTAGTAAGTGTGTGGTTTTAAGACTCCGTACTAGAAGGACTGATGAGGAGAACGATTCCTTCCAATACCTCCTCGATGGGCAGCCGCTTTCACATGTGAACGATCAAAAGGATCTCGGTGTTCTAATAAATTCCTCACTCAAACCATCTACTCAGTGTGTAAAGGCAGCTAAACGCGCGACACAGGTGCTGTTTGCGATAAGGCGGGGATTCGTAAACATTGACAAGGAGCTCTTCAGGAAAACCTACGGAGCGTTTGTTCGGTCCCACTTGGAGTATGCTGTCCAGGCCTGGCGTCCGTGGTTCAAGAAGGATTACCTGCACCTGGAACGAGTGCAGGCGAGGGCTACGAAGATGGTCAAGAATCTTGGTCATCTGCCTCATGAAGACAGACTGACCGAACTTGATCTTTTCCCTCTCAATTATAGGCAACTCCGCGGGGACCTCATACAAATCTACCGAATTGTTAGAGGCCAAGACTGCGCCCTAGAATTTGATGATTTCTTCGAATTGGCTCGGACGGATCATCTGCGAGGTCATCCTTTTAAACTACAGAGGAAACCGGCCCGTATCGACGTTCGACGAAACGCCTTCTCGCAGAGGGTCATTGGAGCGTGGAACGGACTCCCGGAAGAAATGGTCCTCTCAGATACTGTTGACATTTTTAAACACAAACTTGATTCTCATTTGCTGAGAAACTGTGGCAGATATAATGAACAAAGTGTCAGTAGCAGCACCTTGCAACTGGCTCATACTTATCGCTGATGTTAAGCCTACATTTGTACATTGGTATTATGTACTATTGTTACGGTGGACCTATTATGCGATTTTGGTTATGAATAAGGAGCTCAAGGGCGAAAGCCTTCTTCCTTTAATAAAGTGAATTAAAGTGACTTAGTAAAATAGCTGGGTTGCGTTAAATTTTCGGGGATATTAGATTTCGGCTTATGGTTAAGTTTAGGTTCAAGGTAAGTTTTGGTTTCAGGACTATATCAAGGGTTAACTTTGGGGTTCTCCTTGACTGTGTAGCTGAGGTTTAGCATAAGGTTTAGCGTACAGTTAAACTTTATCATACGGTTAACACACCAGAATACTTATTCCGCCTAAAAATTACCACAAGACCACCTATTTCTATCCCCACGGCTTGTTTTTTCTGCCAAACAAGTCTACCTCGGTGCTATTAATTCGTCCAAAATTCGTGGGGTATTTTACGGGGGCCTGGCAACATAATCTATGTGAAGTAACGAGGTTACTGTATACTTAAAAGAGCAGCAACGGCGTTAACAAATTTAGAATAGAACTTTTCACCAACTAGCAACTAAGTTTGACTTTCAGTCCTGATAGAGACCGAAGTGGCCTATCAAATCCCGTGATAAATACAAAAGCTAATTGCCGTGAAGGTGAATTCCCCAGAGCAAGCCTCACTCGCTATCTTCCCCTGCATTTTCCCATGCACCAGTCAGCTGTCCGAACCTATTAACAAAATGAGCAGTGGCGTACGTCTATGCCTGACACAAGCAAATATTCACAAACACTGAATAAACAAAACGACGGAGAAAACAAAAAGAGGCGTACTGTTGTGCACAGCGTTGATGTGCTCCTTCAGGAGTGCATCCCGTGTGAAAGAATAGTTACAAATATCGCACTGGAAGTTTCGCAGATCTGAAACAAAGAACAACAGAGCAAGAGACTGCAGTGTGCCAGAGGCCGGGCTTACCTGCTCCAAAACTTCTTTTAGTTTTCAGGATAATGCTTATTGTTAACTTACAACAGTCACACTACACAAATGATAGAAAAAAAGCTGCGGCCTCATGAGCTCCCATATTTATGCTGGGGACAAGACACAGATGTCTGGAACCCTTACACGAGAATTTGTTAACAAACATAATAGTAATCAGTAGAGATCGCCTTATGACAATCTGAACAGGATATGGGAACAGGCACCGCGAACAGGGCATGCGGCTTTGCGACAACATCTAGGGGAATTAGGTTAAGAAAGAAGGTGAGCCTTAGAAACAAGTCCACGGTTAGCTTCAATGTGGAAGTAAGGGTCAGAGCAGGGACCAGCATTTTGTCAAAGCTTAAGCTTTGGGTTCGAATCAACTAGGGGGTTTAGGTTAAGCGTAGAGTTAAAATTGCAGCCAAGTTTTATGTAAGTTATTGCACAAAAATAATGATAATCGCAATGCCAGATCACTTTAGTGGGGCTGACATCCCTATTCTAGTAGGCGGGCATAAATTTCATTCTTACAGTTACTTATCCATCCAAAATCATGATGGGGGTAGGGGTATCCAGACGAACCCGTCATAGATTAAAATGCGACCGATGTCCTACCGTGCGAAATGCTGCAAATTGCCGTGAGGTTGAAGTTTTTATCAGAGCCAGCCTAGCTTGCCCTCTTTCTCTGCCCTCTCCCATGTACGAGGCAATTGCTTATCACAAGAAAATATTGGCAAGCACAAAACAGGCAAAGAAACGAGGACAAAGTCGAAGAAATAAACAAAGAGAGCCGCACTTTTGTGCACCGTGTCGGCGTGCCTCTTCAGGGATCCCCCCTTTTTGAATGACTGGCCGCAAATATGGCAAGTGAATCTCCGCAGGTCTGAAATAAACAAAAAACAACACATTAAGAGACTGTATGTCACGGCAAAGCCCTACGGCTATCCTCGCTTTCTCTGCTCTCCCTAATGCACCAGTCAATTGCATGTCGTAAGAAAATATGCACAAACACCGAGTAGGCAAACCAACGATGTAAAAGCTCGAAAAATAAAACCTTAAAAAATGCTTACTTTTGTACACACCATCAACGTGCTTCTTCAGGGTGGTGTTGTTCTGGAAGGAAAATCAACAAATATCGCAAAAAAAGTTTCGCAGATCTGAAACAAACAAAAAAACAACAGAGTAAGAGACTTCAGTGTACCGAAGGCTGCATTTACTTGCCCTAAACCTCCTTTTACGTTCGGGGATAATGACAATTGCATGTTTACAAGAAGCACTTAGAATAGATAGGGTGAGGTACAATGCTTGGTTCGGAAGCAGTAAGTTGCATATATCACTCTCGCAAGAACATTTTATCAACAAGAATACTAATAAATTCAAATGGTTCTTATTATCGGCTAAGCTGGGCAGTGTCTGACACGGCATTAACATCTGCGGCTAGGCGTCTTGCGTGCAAATATTAAGAAGAACAGAGGAGGCCAAAATACAAGGCAATAGCTCAAAGAATGCAACAAAAAGAGGCATACTTTGTGCACCGCATTGACGTGCGACTTTAGATTTCCACTCTTTTTGAAAGAAAACCCACAAATATCACAAGGGAAGTTTCGCAGATCTGAAAAAAAAAAGAACAGCACAGTAAGTAACTGTGCTAATCCAAAGCTTGGGTTAACCTGCTCTGAAGGCTTCTTTCGCGTTCAAGGATCATGAAAATTATAGCTGTAGACCTAATAGTGCTTTACTTGAACTCCATAGCACACAGAGGAAATAGAAAGCAACTTGAGTTCATCGTGTCAAACGAAAAAATAGTTCTAGGCAAGCGACCACCACTGGGACCCCAAGCCCTAAACGTAAATCCAACCCTAAGCTAGCGAATAAACTGAAACCTGTAATGCAAACCTAGCGTTCACCTTGGAAACTGAACCTCATTCTAATTCTTAACATAACCTTAACTCAAAACCGGACTACGACCTATTACTTTCTGTAACCATAACCACAGTTCTAACAGGAACCCTTAACAGAACACTAAGCCTGGTCTTTATCCTAACTAGTAAAGTAACTGGAACACCATCCTCAACCCAGCGGCTCCAACGGTTAACAAACTTGGCCAATTCTCTGTATTAGGCTCCAAACGGATAGGCGGCAGGCTGGGAAGACATATCCGTGCTATCCGCGCTCCGAACAGAAGACCTAACGCTATGTTTATGGCCATGACAGTCATAAAGAAAATGTGCATGAAAAGCGTAGTCCAGGCAGTCAACACATTAACTGATGTCGTGAGGGCTTGTGATCCAGCGGCTAGGAAAGGGCCACGTACTTTTTTATACTAAGATGTTTATTATGCCAGTATACAGGCAATTGTAAAGAGTTGGTAATGCACCTCTTGGGCGCCTTCCAACACCTCGAAGACCGGAAAAAAACCTAAACCTTTTGTGGACGGCATTTACATGCTGGTTCAGATTCCAGATCCTCCCAAAGGCCTTGCCACAGAACTAACAAGTATGCTTGTGCAGGGCTCTAAAACAAAATAAAAACATGACATGGCAAAGGATTGGACTGCATTTCTTGCTTGCCTAGACTTTCGCCGAAAACTTTAAAGTTAATAACAGGTATATTAGTAGGTCACTAGTAGGATATTAGTAAGATAGTAATTCGATTTTCTCGGCACGTAAAAGGAACTTTTGTAATGAATGTGCCAGATTTGGAAATACAGAATTGACGAAGGTTAAATATAATCGCTGGCCAAACTGACAGCACAAGTACTCGTTAGAAGCCCAGACAAACCAGGGAACCAGCTCTGAGCGAAACTGAACAAAGAAAACCGACACTCGGCGTGTCACAACACCCTCGCATTTTTAGTCAATCTCGAAACTGTGGCCTGATCACTTAGGGTGCATTCCAACCACACTACGACATATTGGCCATTGCAAAGGAGCGCCAACGACTGGAAGATTTTTCTTCCGGATGTTTCCAGTCAAAGTATTCCACTTGGAACTATGGTACTGTCAAAGCAGCTAACTGAGAAAGAGACCAAATCCCGTATTTTTAGTTGATATTCCTCCCAGTTATTCAGAACGGGTATCCAGGCGCACATGCAGTTAGCGGATAATACAAAGGCTTTCAGCAAAAGCCAGTTGCAGAATAAATTAGGCCCTCAAGTCTGATGAATAAGCGGTCGCGGTTCCATTTCCACATAACCGAGGCCGGCTGTATCGGGTGGGGTTCAAAGTCCCCTTTATTCTACAGACTTATCCCTTCAATTCAGTTGTAGGCCTGTGGCCGCATAGAACACAATCATTTTGCCCCACTATTACCCCATAAGACTTCCAGGAAACGTGTCTCAGTAAAGTCCTGTGATAAGATTACCAATAAAAAAGATGCATTTGTCATATGAATCATTTGAGCTGAACCACAGGACAAACTACCACGAATAAGAGAAAAGGCAAAAGAAAAAACTACTCACATAAACTGTGATCACCTTCCAACTGGTTTGTAGGTTCTTCTACCTTGGAGTACAGCATCCCTGTGAAGATAATAAATGATCAAACAAAGACGCACCAGAAGTATTCGCCATTAGAGAACTTGTAAGATCAGAGGCTTTAGATGGAAGAGATAAGCATGTTGCCGCGTTCAAATCTCCCGTTGGAACACTTGAAGGGAGTATTGGTATCCGCTGTTGATGGTTCACCTCAGCAGGTGAAGATGACGATGTTGGTGAGGGCTTCCACTCATCCCCGCTGCTTATACAGTAATTTCCAATGAATCCACTTGAGTCTTGCTCAGAATACAGTCGCCAACACCAATGCTGTGACTAAAACCAATCGAATGTAGAGGTTAGTAAAGCTCACAAGTTGATTTCGCGATACTTATTCCGAGGCTGCTAGAATTAACTTCCGATGCTGTAGCACGGTTTCGATGCGTGAAACTTCTTCCTGTAAAAAATGAAAAATTATTGGAGGCAGTAGTAATACTAATGATAATAACAATAGGAGACCTTAAATAGAAAACTGAAAAATGCATTGTAAACCTACAAAACAGTGAGACTAAAATCCGAACTGTTTGGCGTAGCAGACCAGTAATATACTAGGAGTGACATGCAAACAGCTTCAATTGGTCCTTTTTTACGGGAATATATTTTCGGGATGAATTGTACTCATCCAGGCAGATAGCAAGCCTTTTCTAGCTTTCAAAATTTTGGAAATCAAAATGAGCAGTAAGTGGAACGTGAACAAAAATACACGATAATGAAAAGGCTCGTCAGGCTGAAAGTTTCACCGTAAAACCACAAAACAAAAGCAACACCGAATAATTAGTGCAGATAAGGGCAGGAAATTAAAATTACACTTTTAATTGCCGACGGATTATGGCGCAGACAATATATAAAATGGGATTTATTACTTTCTACAAACTGGACGCATCCAGCTGATAAGATTAAGTTTATTGATTTGTGCACGTCTTTAGTTCAATATGAAATCAGGAGAACTCCTAAAAAATTAACTCGGTACACAATGGACAGTTGTAGGGATGGCATGTACTTTATGCGTGCCTGCGTCAGCAAATACGCCTAGGTTTACTTCACTTATTTTGCTGATTATATCGTACGTCTAAGAGATGCGTGAAGTGATTAGTTTGAACATGTGGGTCAGGTAGTACAAAGTAAGTGAATAAGTGCTGTTTTTACACATTTGTGTAGTTATCGCGCGCTGATAATTTCCTTCATAACGCCACCCTTATAATGCCTCATTGCCACTGGCCACGGTAAATTTGCCAGTTTGATCTCCAGCTACGAACTCCAGTATGGCGAATGAAGCTATAACAAGGACATTTTATATTTGAAACGCCCGGAGGGCCTGTCATACTAGCGACCAGACTTTTATTGTTATTACAATCATTAAATATGGCTTCTGCTCTGAAATTCGAATCGCGGGGTTCATAAAACGTTCCACAGCCAATGTTTACAAATCACACGGATTTCCGACATAACCTTACAGTGCCGCAACATCCATTCCTCTTCTTCAGTGTTTACTTCTTCCTTTAAAAGTGGAAATGTGTAACAATTAAATTTACTGAATATATGCAGAAGACCCTAATAAAAATTCGGAATCAATGGATTTCAAGTCACAATGTTTCAAGAGAATTATACTGAAAAGCGGATGAATCATTTGTATGCAGGCTTGAAGCTTTGCATCAGTAGATCATGGAAAGACCGTCGGAACTGAAAGAATGGTTTTCCCATGCTAGTAATAGTCTACAGGAATTGTTATGCGTTGTCAATTAGCCATAACAAAGACACCCGAATACAAAGAAGAGTTGACAAGCGGAACACACCAGTTTCCTCAAGTTGCAATAAAAAGCAGCTCAAATAAAAAATTGTGATTACACGCAATAAATTCAGATTTTTCCTATCTGGCAACGAGACCTCAGGTTAAAATTCAAGCATAAAACCGAGCTACTCCTAATATATGCGGAGAACGCTTCCAAAGTAAGATTTAAGAATCGGGATCCTGATTCCCCAATAGCACTTTGCTATTCAGTTGCCGATAATGTTACTTTTGGAATGGGGATCCAGGGAAAAGTGTCTAAATCATTCAACCAAAGTGCCCCCGGCTGTTTAACGCCAGATTTTCGCTAAGGGTGTTTTCGCGTTGTGCACCTCTAGCTCGAGTTACGACTGTAGCGTTCGGTGACTAAGACTCAAGGTTCTGATAAGGATTTACAGTGTTAATGTACTACCAAACTTTGATTACATTAGTACTACCTACTAGAGGTCCACTTATATTGATCAAAGAAAACACACGCACTGTTTTACGCTACTGAAAATAATGCCGGCGGTTAACGTCAAACACGAATACCGAAGGTTTCATGCATTTTTGCTCACAGACTGTACTGATATTTAACACACTATACAGACCACTATACTAACAACTAGCAAACTACTTTATGCCATTAACATGCATGCGGGCATGCAGATGCCAATACACTGCTAGCAGAACAGTTACAAAGGGCTTGAGAATATCTCAATCCGACTATATAGTGCAAAAATGACAAAATCAGAACTTTCATTTCCTACACACTGATTATACAGCGGTGGTCTAGCGTTAATGAATGTGAATAAATATGCCGGTATAATGCTGGTATTTGGCAGGTCACAATGTGCTGCACTATCCATCAGTATCTAACTGGTAATTCGTGACTAACCTTCACTTCACATGGACCTTTCCACAAACCATTTGTATTCTCTCATATCCTTACCCCTCCTGTTTTACTAACTTCTCATGGCTTTATATTAACAGAAACTATGTGTTAATAGCTAGTTATTCTTATTAATATATACACGTTTTTCTCTGCTAATTGGCAACTACGCACAGTGTTACATCGCGAGCAGTGAAAGGAAATTAGGGCGTAGACAATTTAAAAAATGGGTCGAGGCCCTTTAAAACAACTGAAAGTATCTAGGCGATTAGATAGGCTAAGTGATTTGTGTCCGTCTTTAGTTCAATACGAAAGCTAAGGATCCCTAAAAATTATTTTCGCAATCACACCAATTATTTCATTCGTTACCCGATGGACACTTGTAGGGATAGCATGAACTTAATGCGCGCCTTTGTCAGAAAAATACGTTTTGTAATGCTTCCTTTAATTTTTTGACTGTATTTTAAGTCTAAGTGGTACGTGAAATGGTGAGATTGAACATGTGAATAAGTGCTGTTTCTACATAACACAGCTTTGGGCAATAATTGCGCACTTATGCCTTGAAAAATTTGCCTTTTTATCGTCAGCGAATGACTCACGTACGAGTTCTAACTCTTAGGTGAATAAAGCCATAATAAAGGCATTTTATACTTGAGACGCCCACAGGGCTTGCTATATAAGCGACCAGGTTTGTATTGTCATTGCAGTCAGCAAAATATGGCTCCCACTTTGATATTCATAATTATTAAGTTGGTTTGGCAGATTTGCTTGATTTGAGTTGACTCAAGTGTGAAAAACTCTAGGCGTTTGGCGGGATTCGAACCCACGCAAAGGCTTTCTCTGATGCGCGGGTTCAAATCCCACCAAACGCCTAGAGTTTTTCACACTTGGATCAACTCATATTCATGATTATCGCGGGGTTCAGAAAACGCCTTCCAACCCATAAATAAAAATTACACGGACTGGTGACATTACCTTAAAGGGCCGCAAAACCCATTCCTCTTCTTCAGTTTTTACTTCCTCCTATAAAAGTGAAAATGTGCAAACTGAAGGAGTAACGCCGTGGTATGATAATAAAGTGTATAATTATACACTTTCCCGTGTTCGTTCCTGACAAGGGGCCAAAGGAAAATACAGAGACAAAAGTATTGTCAGGGGAGATGAAAAATATAAAAAATATAAAAAGGACCAACAGAATCACAAAGAACCGTGAGAGAGAGGTGACACCTATAGGTGTTACCCCAACGGGAAGTCAGAATTCTGTCTTCAATTTCAATTTTCAATTTCAATATATTTAAGACAAGAGGCCCAAGGCCCGGATGAGTCTCTTCAAAGATAGTTCAAGACAGAAAAATAAACTCAAACAGGACGGCGATCCTCGAAAGGAAGTGGGAACCACTGACTGGTTGAGTAGATGTTGTCATCCACAGCCATAAGAAAAAAGGCATCAAGGCAGCTTTCAAAACTGGGAACCGACATTGCTTGGACAATATCCTCACTCAGGGAATTCCAGTCTTTGATGACCCGACGGGAAAACCGGTAATTCTTAGGCAGGTGGTCTGAACGTTGCTGGAATAGGCGAAAGGAGTGGCCTCGGGTGCGGGCGTCGTAATTTCGAATGATTATCCAATCCAACTCTGGGTAGTGTTTGAGCACAACCAAGCGGAACAAAAATATTAGATCGCCTCGACGTCGCCGATACTCCAAAGAAAACAATTTTAAAGTGCGAAGACGTGCTTCATAGGGAAGTCCACGCAGTTGTGGGACCATCCTCGAACCCAGTCGTTGCACCGATTCAAGTGCGAGCATTTCTCCTGCGTAGCAAGGAAAGTAGGCCGGGCCCGCGAGCTTGATGACAGGCCGAACGTAGATGGAGAACAGCTTTTTAAATATGGCGGGAGACCACAAAGAGAAAGTCCTTCTCAACATCCATGAGCACTGAAGCCCTGCCGCACGAATTATGGCTGTATGACAGTTTGTTTTCAGGTTGTCTTGTATCATGACTCCGACGTCGCGGAATTCCGTGACTTGTCGGAGTGGGACACCGTTGAGTGAGTATGGTGAGACGACCTCAGTAGATCCTATTGTCATGAAGGCCAATTTCGCAGCATTGACCGGCAATTGGTTACTTGAAGCTCAAGAGGCTAACTGGATAAGGTCCTGTTGCAGGGCGATTATGTCGTTGGCACCTGTGACATCACGCCATATTTTCAGATCATCGGCATACAATACGAACGGAGAGGAAAGGCATTGTTTCAGATCCTGAACGTAGATAGAGTACAAGGTGGGGCCAAGAATGGATTCTTGAGGAACCCCAGATGATGCGACCTCAGCAGGAGACAGTACACCTCCGACACTGACGCTCCAAGTCCTATCACTCAAATATGACCGGATCCAGTTCAGAATGTTGCCACCAATACGAAGGGCTGCTAACTTGTTTACGATCAGTTGGTGAGAGACCCGGTCAAACGCTTTACTGAAGTCGAGAAATACCACATGCGTTGGGCAACCCCTATCTTTCGATTCGGCCCAAGACTCACGGGCAATTAACAGGTTTGTGACACAAGATTTTCCGCGCGTGAAACCGTGTTGCTCTTGAATCCAACCGTTGGTTTGGTCCAGGAAATTGTCGATCGCGTGTTTTATGAAAGTTTCGAGAACCTTCACTAAAAGCGAGGTGAGAGTAACTGGCCTATAATTGGAGGGAAGCGATTTATCACCGGATTTATAAAACGGCTTCACGACACCAAACTTCCAATCTCGAGGAAGAGTGCTCGTACTGATGGACGTTTGAAAAATATCCATAACAAGTGGAGAAATGATATCTGCCAGATGCTTCAGTATAAGTAGGTGCTAATTGACGCGTCCAGGTGAGGTCGAGGATTTAAGTGAAGTCAAAATACGGATAACGTTTTCTACCGAAAACTCGATGTGTGTTAAAATATCAGGGGTCTGAGATGGGAGGGACACTGGTGTTATTGTTCGCTGCTGGTTAGCATATACACCCCGGTATTGTGATGCCAAGGCCTGCGCTTTCTCTCCGTCCAATAGCATGCGCTGACCATCCGCTGCAATTAGCTCTGGGATTCCAGGTTGAGCTCTGCGACGACGGTTGATATAGGCGTGGAACCGCTTTGGCTGAGAGACGGAGACTTCCAGTATGGCATCTTCGTAATCCCTTTTACCTTGCCTTATAACGGCATGGCATTCATTACGTACTCGTTTATAGCGATCAAATGCATATTGCGTTCCGAGTAAACGAAACGCTTTCCACGCTCGGTTGCGCCTTCGCAATAACCCTTGAGCTGTTCGGCCGATCCAGGGTGGAAATAACCAGGACGAGCCAGGGACAGACATTGGAGTAAACCCCGCGACAAGTGCAGTATCGTTATATTTCAACAGTGCCCATTTTTCCTCTACAGAGGCATCGGTAGGCACCTCCCATAGTAAAAGTGGAGCAGCTTGACGCATGCCGTTAAAGTCCGTACGCCAAACATTTGGCCGTGGTGGTCTTCGGGGTCTAACTGTTGGTCGTGAAAGCAGATAATGCGCGGAAACGATGCGATGATCACCAGTGGCCAGTGGGTTCGAGATGGTGACATTCGAAATTTCATCATGCTGGTTGGTTAAAAGTCAAATCTTAACACGACGACGAGGAAGCTAATATCCACGTAGGCGACAGTACATGTTGCACAAGACCATTGACTGAAACTGGAGGTGCAGTAGACCAATTAACCGAAGGAAGGTTAAAGTCACCCCAAATACAAACATGAGAAGATGATGCGTATTCAGCGAACGTGTCGAGCCAGGCCAGAGGCGTAGTGCTAGGACTCCTGTACACGACACCCACCATTACAAGTGATACGTGGGAGCTAGAGACTGACATCCAGAGTTGTTCAACGAGGCCTTCACCTCCAAGGCTCCGGACTACCTTGCTTTGGAGGTCCTGTCTCACGAACAATGCGACCCCCCCCATACGCAGGACCGGCTCTATCAGTTCGGTAAACGTTGTAGCCAGGAATGTGAACTTCAGCGTCACCAATATCAGGATGGAGTCAAGTTTCCGTAATTCCAAAGAAGCACGGCCTTTGGTTGTTAACCCAATGGGAGAGCTCGGCGAGTTTGATAAGCAAGCTTCTGGCATTGATTTAACCGATTGGGGAGGCTGTTCGACTGAGTTGTCTAACAACCTCACGATCAATGGTGCAGTGAGAAGACGGCGTCTCCTCATAACCCAAAATTTTGGATTAGCAGGTCCGTTTCGCCGGTGAGTGTCCGACGCTTTAGCTCTTGGACGGCCGTGCGGCGTTTTTCCCGTCCTTTGGGTGAGAGGTCGGGTTTTACTGATACTGGTGGGCCCTTGAGCTTATAACATCTTGACAGCCATTTTTTAGCAATCACAGATGACTCGAATATGAGCTTTAGCGGACGTGGGTGGCTTAATGATTTGGCACCGAGGCGAATCATTTGGTTAACCGCGATTTCCTCGCCAGCATTCTCCAACAGCCGTTGCAAAATGGGATCGATCGCAATTTTGCCATAGTTTAAACGAGAGGTGGCATCGCCTTCTGTCGCTTCAGGAACGTTGAACATGATCAAACACCTGTCACGTTGTCTCACTTCAGCAGTTGGTCGTTTCACCGACATAGATGTGGGAGCTGCAGCAACAACCGGGGTGTTTATGCGCTTCAGCACACTTGTTGATGTAGTCTGCTCCGGAATCGAGTCGGGGGCAGGAATAGGCACGGGTTGGTTGGTTGCTCTCTGTCGTCTAGATCTCGTGGGCCTCTTGGTTACAGAAACAAAAGGCGGAGAGGGACATGTCGTGTCACCCCGGCCAACAGAATCTGCAGATGCAGAATCTGCAGCTAAAGGGGCTATAATAGGTAGAACTGTCTCCTCGTCCACAACTGCTTGGACTGTGCTGGCATGGATAGTGGAAAGATGGAGTGCAGATTGGGTTCTACATGGCTCACAGTAGATGACGAAGCATTGAACATCGAATTATTTGAGAACTTCGTACTGTGTGGCGGTCACAGCTAAACAAGCAATATGAAACCAACTGGAACAGCCCTGGCATTGGACGGCCTTCGTCCGACGTGTGACATTGCAGTTACATTGAGGACATTTAGTAGAATTCGTCAATTTGAGAAATAAGTGGATTCCAGATAAAAAAGATGTAATAAAGAAGATTTGTATAATGAATACAAAGACTAAAAGCCTTTATTCTTGTCAAAAGATCGATTTATAGAAATCTCAGAATGGACAATGGTCGAGAATGGTGTACCACAAGGCTCAGTTTTGGGTCCGCTGCTATTCCTGATTTACTCGAACGACTGTCTAAATGAGCTTGATTGCGCAGCTGTCATGTTTGCGGATGACATAAAAATATGGGGTGAAATTAGGTGCACCGACGACGCAAAGAAACTACAGTCGAACATCGATAAACTGGTTATCTGGTCGTCCACGTGGCTTCTTAACTTTAATGTATCCAAGTGTCTTGTTCTACACATAAGCCCAGGGCGAAAAGTGCCACCGAAACACAGTTATTTTATCAATGGTACCGCATTAAACGAGGTTGAGACACACAAAGATCTGGGTATATGGACAACCGCGAACTTGATGCAAACAGAGCACTGTAAAACGTCCGTCCAGAAAGCAACTAGTACCCTGCACTGGATTAGACGAGCGTTCAAAATCTTTCCGCCTGAACTCTTTGGAAAAATATTTGGCACCTTTGTGAGACCACATCTTGAATACGGAATGCCACTTTGGACACCGTGGTTGAAGAAAGATATGGAGCTTCTTGAACAAGTGCAAGGCAGGGCGACAAAGATGGTCGACGGACACAGGGACTTACCATGTCAGGAGAGATTGATAAAACTTGACCTTTTTCCTTTGTCTTACAGAAACGTTCAGTGCATCCTGCTTTGGACATTCCGGATAATCCGGGGCCACGTTTCCTCCCTAAAATTGGAGGATTTCTTCCAATTAGACACCACTACTCACCTGCGTGGACATCCTTACAAGGACACAAACGAACGCACCCGATTAGACCTCCGATAATATTTCTTCAGTCAACGCGTGGTCCGGCCTTGGAACTTGCTACCAAGCGAGACGGTTTCCGCTGACACAATTGCGGAATTTAAAAGAAGACTTGATGTGATTTTATTTAACAAAAGGTGACTTTAACAACACGATTTCCTACTGCCAGCACCGTAAAAAAAATTTTCTGGCTTTAGACCGTTATTATTCTTTTCCATGAAAATTCACTCGAAATTCTGTTTTGATATCATATGTGCTCCCCCCGATTGCACATTAACTGTAAGAATAACCTGTTTGCGTTACATTAATAGGGTCCTCAAGGGCATTTCTTGCCTGTTACCCTTAAAATATACATATATACATATGCATATAAATCTTCCCCGTTGTCTCAAAATTTGAACCAACCGCGGTCAAGGTCAAGGTCACTGGTTTCGATAGCTCGTCTACAACTGTAACAAAGGAAAATAAAATCAGACGGCAACACACAGCCAAGTACACCTTCAGAAACTGTGGTAAAACTCCCTAGCGCTCTTTTTCAGGGCAATTAAGACAAACGGTAATCTCTCCTCTCCATCAACCAAATTATCCTGAAACAACCGCAAAACCCAAAATACAGATACAAGGTCATTCCATTGAAGCACTTAAATTAAATTATAAAAAGGAGAAATTAAAATTAGCAATGAGATTATAAATATTCAAGAGAATACGAAATCAGCAAAAATATGCGATCATCATAACGGACCAAATTGTCTTTTGATTTTTACCTGCTCACCGCCTTCACAAATGCCACTAATGATGTCTATGACTGGGTAGTCATCGTAGCCAGTGCACCTTTGAAATTGACAGAAGTATATCGTCAGTCATCACAACACTCCCTCTGTAAGTTATTGTGAGCTGAAGCCGCACAACACTGTCACCTAGGGTTTATCATATGCTACTACATAGGAAACACGTTTGTTCGTGCTCATTCATCGCAAAACCCCCCTTTTTCGAAACGCGGAAATATATAGCCTTTCAGAAGACATTTAATGTTTGGAAACCTTATCAAATATGAAAAAGGTAAAAAATATTATTAAAGAAGAAAAGTAGTGTTGGTGCTTGAGTCAACTTAAAACATTGATTGCAGTGCCGTTAAGAATTGGATGTGAGTAAAAACGCTGTGCCTCCGGACGATTTCAGAAAATGAGCTTTTGTGTCTGCTTCATGAAGTTTGTGAGACTTTGCAGGAAAATTTCCATATGAGTGAAGTGCCGAGGGAACCTCGACTCAAATGATCGCCTTCCACGATGCCGACGTTTACGAGTTTGTCTGCTAATGCCTAGAAGTGGAGTCGTTAAAGCGAAAGTGCTTACTAGGTGACATCAAAGGCGTCGGTGTTCTGCAAGCACGCATAGTTATTTCATTGCCAGATGATAAAGTGTCCGATTTCTGAACCATTTTTCAGAACCTTTTGGCAAATGAATTTTTTACCGATCATGTTGACGATGAAATGCGCACAATTTCGTGCAGGTAATCACTAAATTTATGCGGAGTTCACTTTTAAAGCTTTAATCGGCGTCTGAATGAGTTTTCGTCGGAAATCAGAAGTCTTAAATGGAGAGGTTGCATTTAGTGCCTAGTAAACGACTGCTTACTGGTAAAGCAGGAACCAGGGCTAGTAAAAATCGCCTCCAGATGAAATGGAAGCTGTGTTAAAGAGTTTATAAGTTAAAGGGAATGAATTATAAAAGCACGCAAATCAAAAAAACAAAGAAGGTAAAAAAAAGGAAACTAACCTGCTGTCCCAAATTGAAATAAGTGCATGATAATCGCGTTTAGCTTGTCTCCAAAGGTTCCTCCTCGGTGTAGGCTTCCACATACTACAAAAGAAAAGCAGTAAATCAAAATTTATGCCACAGATAAAACCACAGCATAGAGAGCCGCTTACGCGTTTAACATCACACTTGCGATACGACAGAATGCTATTCAAAGTTGCCACCAGGGACAGCATTTGAAATAGCCAATCAGATTGCACGCATTCACCTTCACGCGTACTGACCTATTTTTATGCAAGCATGTCAGCTTATGAAAAGTGAGACATATTGTGTGCATGACTTGACATACTGTTAGCGTTCTACAAGTTTACAAATTGCTATTAGGGGAATAGGGAGCGATATTATTCTGCTAGAATTACTTCAGAATAGGTGCACACGGCAGATGCCAGTTATGAAGGAACCAAGCAATGAAAGTATTGACAAAATTGCCGGAAATTTTGAAGGTGGGGTTTTCGTTATGTAAGCTGAAAAGAACGTCGACTACATAACCACTCAGCATTTGTCAGACTCACACTAGATTTAGCAACAGACCGCTGCTATGGTAGTAATACTAGTTAAGCTCTACAAATACAGTCTAGAAAACAAATTATGCTATTGACACACTCGGTGAGAGATATATGTGGCTAACACCACTACATAGGAAGCATAGTTAGGTTGTTGTACTGGTGGCATATGGCAGGTGTATCGCAGGCGTTTGTAAAAGGAAGTTTTTTACCGACTTATAAATAAAAAAATGAATGAAATAAAATTTCATATTTTTTAATGTTTTTGGGTAGCAAAAATAGCATATACAATTATATGATCTTGAAGGGCTATAATCAGAAAATTAATGCTAAAAAGTGTTTTTTTGTGGTTCATGTATTAGTAGTATGGTATATGTGAATATAGCTTGTAAAGAATTGTTGATGTCATTAACCAGTTTAGGTTGGCGTCTTCGGTATTCCATGCTGAGGACGATGATGCTTTGCAAATATTTCTTAGATGTCCGGACTGCCCTCAAAGATAATAAGTTGTATATTTCAGGCCCAGTGGGCCTCATCAATAAACCAAAAATTCGATAACACGAAGAACTAGAAATAATTGGTTTCACAAAGTATCCGTAGTCTTTAGCTATAAGACGAGTATAACTGTTTAGAAGCGAATTTGTTAGATTCAACAAAAATGAATATAGCAGTGTTATGCGAAAGGTGAAATTCAAGGGCACACACAGATGAGCCACATCGTTATCTAGAATTCTGACATATGTATTCTGGTACCCACTGCCTCTGTTAGTAAGGGGGAAGGGCTTGGAAGCAAACTCAGTCGAAGCTGAGTGTGGGGCAGAACAATAGGTATTAACGAAACATTACTGGTATAGACGGGTTCCCAGCACTACACTCGGGTTCCCAAACCGATGCGGCATAATGGAACATAGGGAACCCACCAGTTTATGATCGTGATGGGCACCGCTGTATGATATCCAAAAGTCCGTCAAATCTACAAGACCATTGTTGTGGATGTCTGAGATGTGACCAAATATAAGGCCCTGATGATGGTTGATGACCAGCGAAACGAGAGCCGTCAAGACTGCGTCCTGATTCTGGGGTACATGAGTTAGAGGAAGGTAGTTTCAAGAAGGGATCCTAAATTCCTGATGGTCCTTTCTCCGAATTGTGGAGAAAGCTGCCCGGAAAAGATGAGGAAAACAAAAGGTTAATAGATTCAGTGTTAAGATAAATGTGCAGTTTTCGCTTGAATGCACATAGACTAGTCAACGTCCGAATATCAATCGGCAAATTATTCCAAAGATAGCTATACCTAGAAGCAAAAATAGAGATCGCTTAGAAGTGGAAGAAGCAGGAGGAGGTATAATCAACGTTGAATTTCTTAGGTTGTAAGGGCGAGTAACGGGAGTAAGGGCAGAAATCTTGGGGAGATTTGAACTATTATTAAGGCGAAACAGGAGACAAAACCCTGCTTCCAGTCTCCTGACCCAAAGAAATTTCAGTTTCGTTATCTCACATCTTTTTGAGTATGAAATGTCTGAAAATGCCGGATAGAGGACCTTTTTAGTGAATCTTCTTTGGACACTTTCAATTTTTAAACGGCTAGATTCATTCATTAGACCGAAGAATGGACAACAGTATTCGAGAATAGGAAGCACATACATACGATAAAGTCTTAGCTTCATTTCGGGAAGGTAGAAATTATAAGAGATGAAGCCGCATATCTGAGCAGCTTTTGCTGTAATTCTATCAGCGTGAGGTGAAAGATCTAATTTATTGGTGTAACTTAAACCTAAGTCCTTAATGTTAGAACATTCAGTCATGGGGCAACCTTGAAAAATGATAGGCTGTGGCAGCCTTTCAGGTCCAAAACACATGAACTGGCACTTAGAAGGCGAGAACTCCATCTGCCAAGTGGAGCTCCACGCAGATAGAGCGTCCAAATCCGAATGAATGCGTTCTAAGCATTCCTCAGCCGTAGAATTAGAGAAGGAGTATACACATTTCAAGTCGTCCGCGTATATATACGATTGAGAGTGTTTAACTATTGTTGAAATATCATTTATATAAAGCAGGAACAACAAGGGGCCCAGAACGGTACCTTGAAGGACACCGCTTAAAATAGCGGTAGGGGTAGAGTATGAGGACCCCAAAATGCGCAGGGAGAACACCGAATTTCACCCTGGATTGCTCCGTTTCTGAACAAATATTGATGCCCTTCTGAAGAGGATAATTTTCGAACGGACCGCGGCTGAATGTATCTTTGAAGAAGGATCAATCAAAAATCCATAAATGATATACTGTTTCCAGACCTCAAATATTCGTACTCTGAAATCTCTAACACCTGTTTTGCAGGGATATTATTTTCCAATTTTGAACTTATCGTACCTTTGTAGAGAGTTTTTACTTGAAATAAACTAACTACCTTGCAAACTATTAAGTAAGCATAAAAAACAGGGCTAATATCTGTGTGCTAACGAAGGGGCTTGTTTAAGGGTTTTTCCTGTTTTCCAAGGGTTTTGACGGTGTCCAAGAGGTGTCTTACCAATAAACCATGTTATTATTTAAAAATCAAGCAACTGTGATCCTCATACGATGGTTTGATAGAAAAGAGGTCGGTGTAAGGCAGAATAGTAGGAATTGTTTTTTTTCCTTTTCCATAAATATGAAGAATAAGCAGGAAGATGTTGGCCTTCGGAGCGCACAATCAGCTAGGAAGCTAGCTGGGACCTCACTGTGGGACTAAATGAAAGGGTGCAGAGCGAACATTCGATATATCAGCCTCCGGATACTGATTGTCCTAACTATTCTGGGGTGCGTGTGTGCGCCCCAGCCACCACAGGGCGAAGGTTACTCCTCGAAAGCGGACATCAGCCATCGCGCTCGGTCGCGCGATTGGGAGGGCAAGATTGCTCCTGCGAGACCACGTCTGTGGTGTCTCGCGTTTGGAGGAGGTATTTGGCAGAACTGCTACAGACCCTTACTTTAAGTGTAATGGGCTCACCTGTATCTACGCAGTAGCCACAAATGACATTCCATTTTGAATTATTTTTGAAGACTATTTGCCAAAAGGGAGTACAAAGGCGTTTGCCTATATTTCCTTTAATATACTTGACTTGACTTCTTTCAAGTGTTTAGCTGTGCCTATATTTCCCTTACTAAAATTGACATGACTTGGCAATAGCCAGGCAGCATTAATCAGACACATAATAAAAGAAGGTGGTAGCCGCAGCAGTGGTTGTGTCGGCAATACTCGTTGGGCGCTTCCTTCTCCTTTATTTAAACGCTTGTCGTGAACAGCTCAGGTCGATGAGCATTTTAAAAGCGTTTGCTGCTTCTGATAAATGCGCGTAAATTATTTTTCAAAGCTAAGTGAAATCGATATTTTTATCAGATTTCATCGTTACTTGCTGAAGTTACTAGCTTAATTGTTGTTACAGTGGAGTCCGGTTAATGTGGACACCTCCATTCCAGGATGAGGAAATCAATTCGTTACTGTCTGTTTCTTTTCCAAACACGCAACATGTAGATTTTGAAAAAGAGTCCTCCTGGCATTTGAAGCTCTTCGCAGGATGGTAAAATGGTTTCTTAATATGTAAGCATTTTTTCTCTGCAGAGTCAAGCATCACTTCCAAATTCTGCAAACTCTTCTCCGTTTTACGACTCTCGAGGTGGTCTTCGAGGTTGTTATTGAAGGTTATTGCGTGGTCGCCAACTCTTCAAGGGACTCTAAAGTCTGTCGGGTCAGATCTTGGAGATGCTGCCTTTACTTTTTTCCGTCTTCGCCTGTTGTCCCGAAAGACCCCTTCATAACTTACTGTTATATTATTTTTCCCATGAAAATAAGCGTCCCGAACCCTCAACAGCAGGATCCCATTTAACTGCAACATCTCAGAAAACGTTACCTAGTAAGGCTGCTTTTTCTCCTGCATTTTTCGGAAATTGTTAGATTGATGAACTCGGCCACCGATGTAGGAGTTTATTTACTACCCAGACTATTATTTTATGAGCGAGTTTGTTGGAAATCTGATTTAAATTAACATCCTACCACGCGAAACATACTTCTGATTCCTGTTGTCATAATGTTGCTTATGCGTAGCTGTGATTACCATTTCTTTATATTTTCGCGATAACACTAAGTTTGAAATAAAGGGGCCATTGGGCCTCAAATAAACATTGAAGTATGAAGAGAAATCGCTTTGAGAAACGATGGTCTATTGGCAGAGCAAAAAGAAAAGCAATTAAAGGCAAAATGCAAAGCAAAAAGGATTGAGGTTCTACCACACAGGCGCCGAATCCAAAAAAATGGCGAACACTGCCATATATTACGAACGTGCCCGAATACGTTGAAAGAAACCTATGGAAGGATCAAATCTAAATGGCGCACAAACCGACGTATACTCTACGAAATCAGCTCCTTCACCCTATGTATCTGGTTGGTTACTTGGACAAAAAATAAGTCATTTACGAGATCCATTGAGGCTGCTGCAATGCAGTTTATTGTGGACAGATAGCGATATCAGCCTCAGCACGCTTACGCGGACATCAAAGAGCGGTAAAGAAGTAGCCGAGAGGCAAACCAATTCAAAGGGAATGAAAAACATGGCAACAAGGTACTGGCGCAAGTGCCGCGCCACAGCATCATAGATTTCCCCACGGATGTTCAATGTTAGCTTTTAGCCGCTTTGGCACATTCACTTTTCTCTACGTCTAAAGACGAATCGGGGCTCAAGCTTCAAAAAGTTACCTAATAAACCATTGTTTCCCCAGGTGCTTTCTCTGCATAATTATACTTCTCGAGATGCCAATTTTCCAATTTATATACTTTATTATTATTTTGATCTGATAATGCAAGATGAGGCGATATTTTCTACATTGCATAGGCATTAGATATCAGAACTGATTGTCGGTGGTTTACATCGGTGTTCTCTCTGCGGCCAGCACTGTCCTAAACTTGCGTTAATATTCGTAGGCACGGCAAAGATAGCATCGAAGTTCTATTTGTAGATGCTGTAATTTAATTATTTATATTAATTATTGTTTATAAGAAAAGTGAATGGAAGAGCCTATGAACTCCACATTTACTACTAACTTCTGCCAAAGCTTAAACCGTATAAGATGTAAGATTGTGGAGGCTGTATAAAAGAGTGTTCACATAAAATTTTTTAAGGAGAATGACTTATTTTCAGGGCTCAAATATGTCTTAAGACAAAGTAAGCCTTGTCTTTCCAGCCTCCAGCTCTCGATTGAGATATGAATTGGTGCACTTGATGAAATGGCTTGGTTGACGTAAATAAGACTGAGTTTACGAAGGTGTTTGACAGCGTCCCACATACAATTCTAATCCATTAATTATCTGATATTGGAATAAATCAAAACCTGCTGATATGACAAGGAGGTTTTCAAGCAGAGCCACTGAAAATAGTGTGAATGAGTGCATAGATGAACACCCAAAATTCCTTAAAGGTTCCTTCCGTTTTGTCATTAATTGATTTTTTGTTAAAGATGCTCAGATATGCCTTGTCGTACTCAAGAAAATTTTTGAAATATTTTTAATTTACTATTTCTCACTTTAACTGCTTTGTTTTAACGGACATATCAAGAGGCCTAGAGAATGAATGCTTGGTTTGGCGGCTGTAAAGTGATTATTCGGTTTGCGGACACGCCGGGATTCCTGGAATTTACGGCATCTCATCTTAACTCATGCAATGGCCTAATAGAACTTTGCTTCTAGTTGAAATAAAACAGGTGCGATCTGAACAGCTAAGGAATATTCTTAATACCTATCCGTTCTTCCCAATTTACCAAATAATTTTACCAA